>WWET01000516.1:521826-542028 GCA_011038615.1 Limnodynastes dumerilii
ATAAGGGTGTTTCTTTTATATATATATATATATATATATATATATATATATATATATATAGTCTGTGCGGTTGTCCCTTCGCTGCTCTTTCTTATTCATGCATTAATCATTGATTATTGCAATGTTCTCCTTATTGGTCTCCCAGAATATAAAATTACTCCCCTACAGTCTATACTGCATGCCGCAGTTGATGCTCTTCTAGAGCCGGTCGCCTCTGTCAGTCTCTACATGGGTTGCAT
Organism: Limnodynastes dumerilii; assembly: GCA_011038615.1. NCBI lineage: Eukaryota > Metazoa > Chordata > Amphibia > Anura > Limnodynastidae > Limnodynastes > Limnodynastes dumerilii. The sequence goes on from WWET01000516.1 coordinate 522,066, forward strand.
GTATTTTACAGAATCAAATACAAAATCCTTTTACTAACCTACAAAGTCATACAGTATCTTCCCTTGATATTTCCCAGCTCGTTCTCTAAGAGCTTCACAGGATCTACAACTCTTTTCTAAACTTACACTTATTCCTAGTTACAAGACTTCTCCCAAGCTGCATCTCTAGAATAACCTCCACATCCATTAAGACTACACTCTACTCTACAAACTTTGAAGTCCTCCCTTAAAATTCACCTCTTCAGACAAGCTTATCAAACTTTACCATACATCCTCAATAAAAGATAAGTCACCATGAACCACTCAAAGCATGGTGTATGTGTAACATTTAAGGTTGGTATCAGAACCTGCACGCAAAGAATTCATTTAGATAACATAAAAACGAGAATCACGCCCATTTGCGTGAGCCTGATTTCTGAACATGCGTAGATGGAAAATACACTTTATTGGCATAGATAAGGGCAATTAGAGAAGTAATATAAAAATAAACTTGCTTATTATTCAAAGACAACATTTTGGAAAAGTCTTCTTGAGGTATCTTTTCTTTAAATGCCACTTTTACAGCAGTTAGACAATCAATTGAAATCTCTTAGTCTAATGCACTGAAGTATTTTCATTCTGGAATCATTTTCAAAGTAATGAAATGAATAGAATATATTTAATGGGCTATATCATTGACGCCTTTTAAAACCAGCAATAAAGTTGAGCATTGATTTCAGTAAGCAATAAACAGTTTATTTGAGTGGTGAGTGCTGTTGTTTCTAAGTATGTGTTTTGTGTCCTTGATAAATTTGATATTTGAAGTCGTTTATTATTTCCTTGAATAAAGCTCATGTCATCAAATGCTACCAACATTAATAAATGCCTAACACACATTGGGCCTGATCCAGAACTACGCTTCTCCGCGAATTTACACGTGGCGGAGACGTAAATTTGCAGATTTGAACGCACTGCGCATGCGCACCATACAAAATACGCACATTCACGTAGCGTAATTTTGAACGTATGGGTGATTCACGTATGTCTCACGTAAATACTTACGTGTGGGCGTGCCAAATTTACGTTAGTCTAAAATACGTCTGCAATACGTGAAGGAGGCGGGGGGTGGTATTTAAAGTGTACAGTATGGGCGTGCTAAGCTGCGTACGTTTACGTAGTCAGTACGGGCGTACTCTGTTACGTATGAAAAAGTTAAGGTAGGGTTTGGGCGGCGTATCTTCACAACATAAGTCCGTGCAAGGGGTGTGCCTAGGGGGATGTAACGAATTTACGCACACGAAAATACGCTCCGCGAATAAACGTACGGCACACGTAGTTCTGGATCTACCCCATTATATGGAATGTTTATCAAATATATCCACTTTACGTTATTTTCCGTTGCATGTGCTAAATACATTCAAAACACTGTGTACTCTCCAGGTGTATACAAATAAGTGTATCTGATTAAATTACTTACATGCTTTCGCCGCCATTCTGTCCATACTCTATTCTCTGTCCTGCCCACACTGTCTCCTCTACTCTTTCCTTGTCCATACTCCTGTTCAAGCCCACTCTCTCCTCCTCTCTGTCCATTTTCTCTGCTCCGGAAAAATGCCGATCAGTTAATAATGTTAACTGTTGGCACTTAGAACGTCACATGCATTTATGGGCAGCGCAGTGGCTCAGTGAGTAGCACTTGTGCCTCACAGCACTGAGGTCATGAGGTCAATTCCTGAACTAGGCCTTATCTGTGTGGAGTTTGTATATTCTCCCCGTGTCTGCGTGGGTTTCCTACGGGTACTCCGGTTTCCTCCCACATGCCAAAAACAGGCTGGTAAGTTAATTGGCTGCAGACTAAATTACCCTGAGTGTGTGTGTGGATGAATGCGTTAGGAGGGACCTTAGGCTGTAGCTCCAAAAGGTGCAGGGACTGATGTGAATATCTAACGTTCTCTGTAAAGTGCTGCAGACAATTTGTGCCGCTATATAAATAAGCGTTAATAAAAATAATCATTTACTAAACTTGTACCGGTCCTAGTAGGTTTAATACTTCTACAAATGTTAAATACTGTAGTTAGTTGTAAAGCCATGAGTGACATTCATTTGTAAGCGTAGTAAATGGAAAAGGTGATTGATGTAGGAATCCTCGTTAAACCTCTAATACCGCTCTCATTCTAAATACGTAAGACTATGAGTCTGCCATGCATTCATTGTCATTATTACAATGTAAACACAGTCCTACCTGCATGCCTATCTCCACAACAAATAACACTTTATTGTGCCGATACATCACTTGATTATGCTTCTTTTTTTCCCAGTACACACACACATCACACCATTCTTTCATAACATCCATCAAAAAGTTACAACGTCCAGATATTTCACTGGATAAGCAGCTCTCAATTTGTTAATGAGAAGTCCTGTGTCAATCAGCTACAACATGATCAAAATCATTTGATTGGGGCCCCGCAGAATGGCATTTCTGACTACCTGCTGTGCCTTTCTCCTACTTATTAATGCTTCACATGACAAAAGGGGGTCTACCCTGGTGCATCTCACACAGGCTGCTCTCATGTCAAACAATCTTCCAGGTATTTTTATCCAATCCCCCTGATAGTTTTGCAGGACCAACAAATCAAGCTGGGAGGTTTTGCAAACATGAAAATGTCAACAGTTTCACAGCAGATCTTGCAGCTCTGTGCGTCTCTTCCAGGAACACCGCATAACGAGACGGCGACTTCATGGCTTCCTGTCAGCTCATTTGCCCAATTATTGTATTTGGAAGGAATCGTTTCTTTATTCCAGTATTGCCCAATTAATACCAAGCCTAGCAAATAGGCAAATTACTGCACATGCCTCAAATACATGGCTCTCTTTTACTTTTATTTTATCCGTTTACAGAAGGTGGCTAAACAACATATTTATTTATTTGCTTGCTGTTTGTAAAGTTGTAGAATAAAGTTATATATATTTATTGTAGCAAATGGAAATGAAAGACTTTTTTTTATTCTTGGTTTATTTGTAAAGTATCATTGTGACGCCTTTAAATGTTGAAGCATTTTATCAAATCGATGATCAATGTTCTTTTTTATTGATTTCAGATAAACTTATTCTGATATGTTTTGTATTTAAATTACTCAAATTTCAGTAGACATAAAACCATTTTTTCCCTCTTATATATTCTACTTAGTAAATTTTAAGTTTGGGAAAATATTTAATCATATTTAATAAGGTATCTAAAGGGCTGAATGGATTATGTAGAAGTGTACTTTCAAACCACTGCAAAATATGTAAGGAAAAAAAAAATATATATATATATATTGTTTTACCTGATTCCATAGTGAGTAGCTGGAACTCCCTTTGGGCTAGATTTACTAACCTGATTTACTAATCTGCGGAAAAAGAAGTGGAGATGTTGCCCATAGAAACCAATCAGATTCTAGCTGACATTTCTCTAGTATTTAATAGGAAAATGAGAGCTAAAATCTGATTGCTTGCTATGGCCAACATCTTCACTTTTCCTTTTCTGTAGTTTAGTAAATCTAACCCCTTGAGTCTGATTTACAGCTGAATTTAACTGATGTTGCTCTGAAAGAAGCAGGTGATCTCCCTGTTATAGTGTGACTGGACCGGTCCTGTATATCCTGGTGCTAGTGTGACTGGCCTGGTTCTGTATGTCTTGGAACCTTTTTAACTAAAACTGGATCAACTTTGCTTTTGTCATTATGGGGTAAATCCAGAACAACGTCCGTGAGTGAATTTACACTAGCCGCTAGTGTAAATTCACACATTGGTACTTAGGCATAGTGTAAGGGGCAGTCACGTATCAGTAGCGTATCAACTTACAAAGGGGTGTGCCAGCCATACGCCACCAGTATTTACGCTTTGAAGGCAGGGTGAGGCATTTAAATCGTACAGTATGGGCGTGCTTAAAGTTAAGGTAGGGTATGGAAAAGCGTAAGGCCCCTAAAATACGTACATGAGAGGGGTGTACATAGTGGGTACGCTAGCGTAAGTACGCACCGTAGTAAAAGCGTAGCTCAGGATCTGGCCCCTATATTATTACTTTTTGGGTAAAGCTCTTTAAGGCATTATTTTGGTTTAGGACATATTTGGTATATAGACTTTTTTGGTATCAATATACTTTAAAATTGACCTCATATAGCTACTAAATCTGTAGATGTATAAGAGGCGTAGCCTAGACAACCATTTTTTAAAGTAGAATATTGCTAAGCCTATGTCACCCAAAATTGTTCCAGACCATGGACTCACCTCTTTCTTCTTTTTGGGTGCCAGATACCATAAAACAATCAATCCTCGGTAATTGCAGGTTTATTTAAACCAGATGCTTTAGACGTTTCAGCTTTCTGAAATGAAATTTGGAGTTAAATAATTCCAGTGGCAAACATGTACTGGAAAATCTGGAGCAGATGTTAGTCCTACGCGAACGGTTGCATGAAGAAACTGGGAAAATTCTCAGTATGAACTTACTTCACTGGTGTGAGAGAGCAGGTTACAAATATCACAACTCATCCAGCCCACAAACACATAAAAGAACCAAACACAGAAACAGCAAATAACAAATTGGTTTAGTAATGACCTGAAAAAATAATCTGTGAAAAACACAAAAAACTCATTAATAAACAATACAAAAGCTGGCCATACACTAGAGCGATTATCGGGCCGATCCTTCAATTATCGCGTAAGGGCCCGAATTATCGCGCAAGTGTATGGTAACGATTTTTCAAACGAGAATCCAATAATCGTACAAAAAGGGCTTCTGAACGATTATTTGGTCTTTTGACATGTTTGATTTTAAACGATAAAAAGCACCAGATTTTTGGAAAAATCGCATAGTATATGGCCATTTCACGATAATTGCTAGATCTTCAGCGATAAATTTATGGTGAAGTAGAGGCGTGCTTATGCAAATTAACTGTGACATTTAACGAAGCATCACGAGCTGTGGGCCATGGATTTGTTGCTGCAACCTACATTATGAACTGGGACATTTCATGAAGCGCCTGTGTTGAAACACCTGCTTATATATGCAGGTGCATCCTTGTGCATCAAGAGCTATGGGCCATGGATTTGTTGCTGCAACCTACATTATGAACTGGGACATTTCATGAAGCGCAAAAGAAGACCAAAAATCTGCGTTTTTTTAAACTTTAGAATGATTATTGTATGCAACAAATGGGATGTATGGTGCCGATATTATTTGGCCCTGTGGCGGAAAAATCGGCAAGATTATCGCCGAATTCCCTGTGGCGGAAAAATCGGCAAGATTATCGCCGAATTCATGCAATTTTCGATAATCGTCCTAGTGTATGGCCAGCTTAATGTGCTGGATCCAACTTCTGAGTTTTGATGAACTTCAGAGCATTTCAGTCGTGTAACGTTCTTTTTTCCAAGCCACTCATACAGGTGAATCTGTTTTAATCAATTAGAACACATTTTGTCCTATCCATGCTTAAGGTGCATGAAACTTCTAGCAGAGGGGCTGGGGTAAGGTTACAAGTGAATGCTCCATCTTAGTTAGTCTACAGTATAGGCGTTTCCACTGAATACATATCCATCCAGACCTCCAGTTTGCCAGTGCTTGAATTTATGATTGGCTGTGGTAAGAAATGTTATAATATCATATAATATAACAGAATAATATATCCAAGCTCTATCAGATCGATGCAATTTGTTTGCTCAGGGATCCAGTTGCATGTAAATTAGAAGAAGTTTTAAAATGTCTATTATCATACTTTGTTCCATAGAATGGTAATTAAGAATAAATGGGCTTTGCTTCCCCTCCGCACGCCAAGGTGGGCGGGAAGAAGCATTATAATTGTACAGTGTGGATTTTAGTTGGATGGACCGCGGATCCGCACGTGTGACATAATGTTGCTTTATGGCAGCGTAAGTCACACGTTTTATGCTGAAGAGAGGGGAGGTGACAGGGAGTTCACTACCCTCTTCCGTGCGGAATTTCGGCTGTCCCTATTTCAAACAACAGCATTTTCGGAAGTGCCGCCGCCGGACCACTTGAGAGGTGAGTAACCCTCTCCAGGGAATTAGGGTTAGGCTGCAAGTGGGAGGATTTATGGTTTAGGCTGTGGGGGGGTGGGGACTTAGGGTAGGCTGCAGGTGGGGGGATTAGGGTTAGGCTGCGATTTAGGGAGTGGGGTTGCTTACCTTTCGGAGCACCGAGTTCGGTTCTCCGGGGATCAATTGCTATGCCTCATCAAGGCATAAGCAATCGTTATCCCAGCCAGTTCCGAACTGGCTGGGAGCAAACGGCCCTATCGAAACGCAACGGCAACACACACTCGGGATTAAAGCCCCCGCACATATGAAAAACGTGAGGTTCAAACATGGATCCGGTCCAAAGTAACGTCCCTTGTAACCAGCACAATCTATAGAAACAGACAAACATTTTGCAGAAAAGTAAAGAACTCTCTTGGCGATTGGTTTCTGAATAAATTCCCCCATCACAAACTCAAAACATACATTTAAATAATGCAGTTTTGGAATCTTTTAAACTGGTTTTAAAAGTAAAAATGAGAGGACGAAGGTCTTGACCACAGTGGAAGAGATATTTCTTACCTTTTGACTTTAGCTGTGCTTTAAAATGTAATATATTTGCCAAAGCTTAAAATAAACATGTCCATGAATATATTAAGCTATTGATAAACCTTTTATTCAGAGTGTCTTAAAATGTTATATATGTCAAAACAGCTGACTTAAGATATGTACCTGCAACTCCCTGGGTGCAATTTGCTGCTTAGGAAAACACTAATAACTAAGTCAAATTTAGGTAAGATGTGCAGAAGCAGGACTTGATATGTAGATATAATGTAAATATAATGCTAATTAACTGAAAATAATTCAGATTATTATTCAGGTTGGAGAATGTGATAAATAAACATTTATTATTTGCATTTCAGATGCTAAGACTCTAAATATGTGGGAGGAGAAGGGGGGCATTTTCTCTCTCTCGTTCTGTCAGCGCAAAGCACCAATAAAAGAAAAATGACATCTGTATCCAAAGCAATAAAATGTATAAAGAATTCCCTTCCTCCGCAAGGTGTATATATCTTTACTGGTATGAATGTAAAGTCCAACTAATGATATTTATCCTTAATGCGTTATCTGTCAAACTTTACTAGACCCCATAAACTTCTTTGGATACATCTATTATCTGGTTGTTTTTGTTGTTGTTATTATTACAGAAAATTCATTTTGTTTTTGTGTTTTATTGTCGGAATAAAGAACAGGAGGAAATACAGCAGCCGAGTAACATCTTATTTACTAGCCTATTAAATGCGCTACAAATCTTACTCTGGAATAATTACATTGCAGTGATTTGAAGCCCTTGCATCGTATAGTAAATTTGGAGAAGCTTTCATAAGACACCACAGTGCGGTACATGACATGTTAAAGTCAGCCTGACGTTTATAAAACAAACTGGAAATGTGATCCATTTATTGTGCTGACATGAAAATTGTCTACAGGTGTCATTGAGTGTCTTGTCTAATGAATCCTGAAAAGACATGCAAACATTAGGAGACGAAATCTCTAAAGGGAAAAAAAAAACGTTTCAGGCAAAGGTGGTATGTTCACAACAACCTGATCTCCAGAGTTTATGCGGATTGGAGACGTCTATTGTGAGAAAATGACTCATGAAGTTTTAAGAATGAGTGTCAGTTTCTCATCTGTAAAGAAATGGATGTCAAAGCTTCTTAAGGGGTGAATGACATTTGTTTATTTAGATGATAGAAGTCTGTGGTGAGAGAAAATTCCTGTTCCACTTCAGAGCAAAGTGTCAGAAGATAGAGAAGGACATTGTTCCAAATGATCCAGATTCTTGTGATCTCTTTAATTCCATTTTTATTTTTAAATCACCAGCAAATATAAGTTAAAAGTAAGCAGTTTCAAGCATAATTGGATGGAATGTGTAATTAAGCTAAATCATTTTAAATATTTGAAATATTTAATTTTTTCGGATTTCATTTAAAATATTGCTTTTGCTACTTAAGTAAATACCGTAGGTGTGACTGTTACGGTGCCCGGAGGTGAAGGGGGCCTGAGGCTGGCAGAATAAAATGCTGCTCAGCTCTCCGTGTTTATAAATACACCAGCAGCAGCAGAGTGCAGAGAGCTGCTACCATTGTATTTATAATTATAATCACCCATATTTTACTCTCTATGGGCATGATCCAGAACTACGCGTCGAAGCGAATTTACGCGTGGCGGAGACGTAAAATCGCAGTTTAGAACGCACTGCGCATGCGCACCATAGAAAATACGCACATTCACGTAGCGTAATTGTGAACGTATGGGCCATTCACGTATGTGTCACGTAAATACTTACTTGTGGGCGTGCCAAATTTACGTTACTCCAAAATACATCTGAAATACGTGAAGTAGGTGGGGGGGTGGTATTTAAAGTGTACAGTATGGGCGTGCTTAGCTGCGTAAATTCGTTCAGCCCATACGTACGCGTGCGTATGACAGCGGTTAAGTTGGAAAAAGTAAAGGTAGGGGTTGGGAAGCGTATCTTGACAAAATACGTCCGTGCAAGGGGTGTGCCGAGGGGAGTGTAGCGAACTTACGTGCACGAAAATACGCTCCGCGAATAAACGTACGGCACACGTAGTTCTGGATCCGTCCCTATATATTTTATTCTCTATATTATATTTATTTTATTGCACACTATGTAATTTGTATATTCTTTGTCTCACTGTGCGGTGCTGCAGATACTTTGTAGAACCTTATAAATAAATATTATTGAATAGGATGCTTAGAATGCCCTTACTCTTACATTAAATACCTCTCCCTGCCCACCGTGTGTAGGCAGTGACCCAACACACCCCGTCTCACCATCAGAAACACTTCCAGTACAGAAGTTTCAGATCCACACACGTAGCAGGTGATTTACACAATCTGAGTACCAGTTAGGAAGTACTAGTAGTTTAGTTAGAAAAAGGCGGCCTAATGCCGCCTCGGGGAGTGTTTAGTTAGAAGTGGGAGAGGGGAGAGGGGAACCGATGCGCTATGCTTTACTATGTATCGGCATGTACTTCCCCCGACACTTCCGCCTGTCCCAGTGTATTGTCACCTTGCTTACGCCGGCTGAAGGCTACCCCAACTTCAGCTGGCGTGGGAAAATACGCTCGGACAGGAGCATATCAACTAAAACCCCTCCCTCATAAAACTCCTTCCCCCCACCTACCTACATTAACCTTTGCATAGTAACGGTGAGGAACGCCCCCACAGTTGTTACTATGCTGCTACTACGGCATTTTAGCCGATCTTACGCTTACGCCCGGCATAATACCGCCGGGCATTGTAGGTCTGGATCAGGCCCACTGTCTGTGCATAGTTTCCTTCTTAAGAAGGAAACTACGCACGGTAAAATTAAGTGCCATAAGGTACCTACAAACAGAGGACGAGTTAAGTGCGGATCTGTCCACACCTAACTTACTCTTAAGCGTGAATACGGTCCAGTGCGAGGTGTGGATCCAGTCTGCAAAGTACTGCAAATAGCAACCGATTTGAGTTAAATTATGGTTTATCTGGTACAACATGATAGAATCTGTTGGTTTCATTTTCATTTAATTTTTCGTGTGAGATTCCCTTAGCACAAGTACATTTTAATCTATTGCTTCTCTAATACCCCTTTCACACCAAGGCATGGGCCTGGGTCTGGTCTCAGTGTGAATGGGTCACCCGGGTTGTGAGCCCTGAGTCCAGGACCCTGGTCGCTACCAGGGTTATTCCCGGGTTGGACCAAGATACTTTGCAGTGTAAAAGGGTGTTTCCAGGTTATTCAACTATTTCCATTAAAAGCATCTATATTTGGGATCTGAATCACTCTCTGCCTTTGCATACACGCAGGGGCGTGACTAGCCCATATGGCACCTACAGCAAATGCCCAAAATGCGCCCCCCCATGTTCCCACCCCCTCCAGGAAAAGAAAGAATAAAACCCTCTTACCTTACTCTGTGAGTCGAGCAACTGCGGCGCGGCATCCTCCAATCAGTGTTCAGCCGGACAGCGCAGGTCACATGACACACTGCGAGAGTGAACTAATCTCACAGTGTGTCCTATAGGCCAGCGCTGTTCGACTGAATACTGATTGGTGGATCTGCAGTTGCTCTCAGAGTCACAGAGTAAGGTAAGAGAGGTTTATTCTTTCTTTTTGTGCACTGGTGGTGGTGGACTTTGTCTTGTATGCGACCTGATGGCACTGATGACACCTCCAAAGCCATCAGTGCATAGGGAACATGCCCTACAAAACCCATACTAGTTACGCCACTGCAGACACGGATCCAGTGTGAACGACCAGGGATTTACCTGGGACAAAGCCGCAGTGTGAACAGATTCAACACTGGTAAAACCCGTGTTCATTATCCTGTAGGGGATAATTGGTGTGAAAGGGGTATTTGTGGCCAGTTGGGTGTGGCAATGTTATGATGGAGGTGTAGCTATTTCCCATAGGCTTGAACATTTGAAGAGACGGGTAATCAATGTGTGGTCAAAGAACCAGCTTAAGGTGTAGTGGCCCCCATCTATTACAGAAGTGTCACAGAGCAGAATCTGCTTCATATCCCGTTTGATGATGTACATTCCACACTGAAAGCATTCCAGGGACTCAGAACTCCCAATTAAATGCACCGTTTCAAGTGCTAGCCTGTCTCATACCACCTTCCAAGCACTGATCAGTGTGCAGCACCTCTTATACATCCTACACTCATTTTGTAAATTAAAGTGAGATTTGTCAGAAAGCAGGCAATAATTCACTCTGATTTAGTAGCATCTCCCATTTATAGGAATGATTTGTACTTCTATGTATTTTTATTAATCCTGTTTCAATAAATAACTAGAAACTTATTACAAACTTCTGCATTTTACTGTTATAATAGAAAACATGGACCAGATCCACAATGCTATACAGCAGGATACTGAAGCATTCCACAAGTGTAAGTACCTGTTGTGAGCATATTGCACAAGTGCAGCAGTGACGGGACGCCTCCTCTGTAAAGAAAATGTTATTTCCAAACTACAGACACCGAAAGCTCATTTTTGTCTGTCTATAATGATTAGATTTTATTAATGAATGGGTAAATATGCACAATGCATTTTTTGTCATACTTATTCATTAATTCAGAAACAGCCACCGCAGAACCGTCACACTGACGCAATCCCTGCTGCACGGGACTGGACAGGTAAGTATTACAGGGGAGTCTATGTGGAGTTTTTGGGAGAAGGAAGGGTTAGGATCCGGCTGCAGGAAAGGGAGTCCTTAGGCCCAGGCTGCGAAGTAAGGGAAGGTTAGGGTAACGGAAGGGGAGGGTTAGGTTGAGAATTAGGATAAGGGTTGGGGGTAGGATAAATACTCACCTCTCACCACTGCAGATTCGTCCTCAGGATCTTCGATTGCTGGATAATCGATACCAGAATAAATCTGAAATTGGCTGGTATAAAATGTCCCTATCAGCAAAGGGCTATTCTCTCTGCTGACCCACACCCGTGTGTACACATCGTTTAGTATTTAAATCATAGCCCTTGTGATCCTCTATTAGTAACGCACTGATTGTGTACAGGGGCATTTGCATAAAAGTTGAGGTAGGATTCAGAGCACAGAAGCGCCTGCACGGGGGACTGTATAGGGAACACACTACTATTGCATACACGGAATCTGGGATCGCACTTAGTATATATAAACCTCTGCTGGATCCCGTCCCTTATATGTAGTGTTTTCTACTATGTTTACTGTATAACGTATTATTATTATTATTATTATTATTATTATTATTATATATACTTGTCTGTATTAGAAAATCAAAATGAACCAGTTTGTTTTATAATCAAGTTCTTTTTCTGTAGTCAATAACAATAGAGAAACAGTTAAAATATTATATCATTAAATGAAAATGATAAAAAACTATATGCACTGGGAGAATACAGGACCAGCTGTGATCTGATAAGACTTCCAGTCCATACTGTAAAATGTAAATGCTAAGCCCCTCCCCCATTTGCAATCGCTCCTATCCCGCCATCTAAAACCGATCTTAAAAAGAAATGCTTCTCTGGATCACATGGATTCAGATGCGAGTGACATTACGGATGTGTTCACATGCGCAGACACCAAAGGTGGAACTAGCGAGTTGTGGGCCCAGGTGCAAAAAATACGCTTTGGCCCTGATGATATCCCAGGTAATCTGGTGGGGAGCTTCAGCGGTGCGGTGATGACAGCTTTGGGCCCTTGTATCAGAATGGGCCCTGGTGCCACTGCACCTGTAGCACCAATGGTAGTTCCGCCCATGGCAGACACAAAAAGTGGAAGTATTCCATACCTAGCAATCAGAAAAGTCTAGATCCAGATCTGTGTTTATATATATTTACTATGTATACATATTTATTGCTGGAACTTATATATGAGAGGAAGGGACACCATTAGCCTGCAGCAGCTGAACCCCTTAACCTTAAGAGCAGACACTCACAACACAATAAAGCTCACCATTGTTATAAAGTATGATTTATATTTAGTGTTTATTTTAGTAATATTTTTGTTTTTGTTTTTTGGGGTCGACAGGGGTTATTTTGGTTAGTGTCCTCCCAATGTTTTTTTAATAACAATATAACAAAGTTGAAACTACTGGACTAATGACAATCCTTCAGCATAATTTAGTTGTAGCTCAAATTACTTTAGTCTGTTAAGCACCAACTTCTCTCCTAAAACAGGTTTTAAACTCCACGGCAAGTACTAAACAAGTTAATGACTCCTTCAGGATTAGAGTGTACCAATTACTGACTCATAGTGGAGGCCAGGGGAGAAGAATAGATTACCGACTCTGCAACATATGGAGGAAGACCCATTGAAGCAGTCCATCTCCCCACATCCTTAACTCTGTACTTACACACTTAAATTGCACCAGAAAAATCTAATCTACCCTCCCCTCTCTCTCTCTCTCTCTCTCTCTCTCTCTCTTTTCTATCTCTCTCTATCTCTCTTTCTCTCTCTTTTCTCTCTCCTCTCTGTCTCCTCTCTCTTCTCTCTCTTTCTTTTTTTCCTCTTTCTCTTGCTCACTATCACTCTTTCTCTACCTCTTCCCACCTCTTGCCCTCATTTCTCTAAATACTAATATTTGAACTCTACCATGTATAGCAATTTACAGAGAATATGTTAAATTTCACTATATTTCACTAGTTTACCAGTATTTGACTCTTTATGGTGTTTGTGTTTTCAGTATTTTGCTGCAGTGTACACCTCATTGCTGCTCTCCAAGATCCTATTTATTTGACACCACCAATGAAAGCTTTCACATGCTCAGAGAGAGCTTTTCTGCGATACAGTCAAGTTCCTCAGACATTCACACATCTAGTGGCCCTCACATGACTTCTCCACTTACCACCCACTTCCCTGGTGCCATATGCAATGTATGAGGAGAGCCAGGTCAATTATTTTCTCACTGTAAATATCCTTCCTGTATCTGTGTATCACTAGGAGGTAACTGAAAATTATATTATTTAAAGAAATGTGGAGAGCAGACCAGTAACTAACTGACCCCTCCTATCAATGAAAAAAATATATACATTTATACATTTTTCATAGTATTACTGTTCTTCAAATATTTCAACTGAAAAGTAGATTGTAATGAAGCATTGTTTCATTTGTTTGAAAATGGACCCTAAATTGCCCCTGATGTTTATCCCTGGTTGCTAGGATTAGGTTTGTGTAGGATTATTAGGTCTCGCATAAATTGGTCTACCAATCAAAAAAATTGTGAGCGGCTCCAAATTAACATCTGTGTTGCTTTATTTGTCAGCATTTTATAGTGCTGTGCCCAGTACATCAATAAATATTATCAGAAGGCAACAGGATAGATATGTAGATGGATAAAGTTAAATGGATGACCTTATTAACATTACTGTCACTTATTAGTTTTGAGCGTTCTCTTGAATACCGTTTTATTTTATCTTTCTTGTTTCCTTCTGTGTCTTCCCATCTTGTATTATCCATGAGAGATTTTTATATACTTTTTAATCAGATACCACACAGTTTTCTTGTAGTCACTGACTTGGATTATATGATAACCCAAAAACAATCGTGAGTCATATTCAAGATTACCAACCAGAGATAACAGTGATGATCTAAAGTCTTGTCCGAGAGAGGAGAAGGAATTCTGAATGTATAAAAAATGTGGATGTACACGTATAAAACAATCAAGTCAAGAAAAAACTGGCTGTATAACTGTGTGCAGTCTCTGGGCATTCTGGGAGATGTACAGTATCCCTAAAAGTTGCATACCCACAACAAAACACAACGTAGCAATAGCAATCCGGATACACAAAAGCCGATTGCGTAAGACCTCTTGCTTGCAACATCTGAGCGGATCCGTCTTCATAGATATCTGTCCGATGGGGTGGAGTTTGCCTTATGCATGGCAAAGCCTGCACCAGAGATGGCTTAAAACATATCCACATGGATCTGTGTGGTACACTTAAGGCTGGGGCTATGGACATGGAAGTTTCATTGCAGAGCCTCGCATATACGGAAAGCATATGAGGGTCTGAATCCGGTCTATTGATTATGCCCCATGGTGACATTCCACTGCTGGGTCTAGTTTGACAAGTGTCCCTATTTTCTATGAATTTTCCCATTTACACAGTATCATTACCCGTACACATGGCGAGTGGGCCAGACCCCAGTACGGAGGCTGAATTCCACACAGAATGGAGCATCGGGCGGCTGTGGTTCGATGCAGAAGTTTTGGTACTGCGCAAATGTACCAATTCCCAGCTGACTTACATATGTAGAATTCGGATCGGATCAGGATATATGTCTGTTCATGTTAGATCAGCCCTGTGGATTACCACCTCTCTGCCAGTCTCTTCCTGGTAACACCTGCTAGCACTTGTATTTCCACTGCAGCTTGTAATCCAGCAACACTACAGGGGCCAGATCCAGACCTACGTACGCAAGTGAGTCACGTATCAACAGAGTAACAACGCATGAAGGGGCGAGCATACAACACCCGTAATTATGCTTTGGAGGCGGACTGAGGCTTTTAAATCGTACAGTATGGGGCGCGCTTAGGCTCGTTAGTATGTGAGGCCTATATGTAAGGGGAGTGCCTAGGGGAGTGCATAGAAAGTACGCTAGCGTGAATACACTACGCGATGAAACATAACAAGCGGGTAGGCCTGGATCTACCCCCAGGTCTTTAAGGCTGCAGCAGTGACATTTATGTTTGTATGTATGACATGCAGCACCTTGCATTAAGATACTCTTGAAAATAGTCTCCTAATGTCAACAATTATGCCAAGATGAATTGATATATGCATGCAAATAACCTTTCCTGAAGTAAATAGAGTCTACAACCCAGAATTAATCTTTCTTGTATTGATAATATTTCCTTACAAAATAAATTAATCCTATTTAAATAATAATTAAACAAATAATGGTTTCATCGCAGGTGACATGCTCATAAATTCACGTTTGGTTCCTGATAATGACTTAGGTTTATTCTGAAATATTCTAGGTAAGTGTATCTGGCTTGAAAGCCAAAAGCATTACACACTTCTCCTTTGAGGCACGTAACTTTAATAGAGTGCTTATAGCAGCATTTAAGATTTTCTGGACCCCAGCCATGACTACTTATTGAGAGCTTTAACCAGATCAGATACAATAGAAGAGGGAGATAGAATGCAAGAGATAAAAATCCATTTCTTTTACAATCTTTTAAATAGAACAAAAGAAAACCTCTCCATGATTATGCTTCTGAAACGCTTGTGAAAAAATAAACCAAATAAGGAGTGGTAAAAAAAAAAAGGTTTCTTTAACTTTGAAACAGTTTGCACTACCTGTTTTATTGCTCTAAGATGACACGAAGAAGCAAAACTTGTTTTTTATGTAATCACTAAATCTTGTATTATTCTTTTTCATTACAAGAGATAAATAAAAATGAACCGCAAATTTCTTCCCCAGCTAAAAGTACTGACATATAAAATGCAGTTCAAACAAGCAAAGTTTACAAGCCAC
This sequence comes from Limnodynastes dumerilii, assembly GCA_011038615.1. Taxonomy (NCBI): domain Eukaryota; kingdom Metazoa; phylum Chordata; class Amphibia; order Anura; family Limnodynastidae; genus Limnodynastes; species Limnodynastes dumerilii. The sequence continues at coordinate 538,087 of WWET01000516.1, forward strand.
ATTACCCTACAATAACCAAAGCCTTGTAAAGATGTTAGAAGCAACTCTCGTATCTATGGCTACGTGAGATAGTTCAGTTTATATGCCACAGGAACACTCCTTTTTTTTTGTTTGTTTTAGTCTACTGTTCTGGCAGGTTTAAGAAAGACGCATTTGTAATGTACCTTTGCTGCCACCATATGGTGTGTGAGGGGAATTATAATGATGACAATTGTAAACTGCAGGAGCCGCAGACAGGCATGGCTTAGGCATGTGTTACATTGTCCCCTAACTGCAATTCAAGGTACACAGTCACCTCACAGACCTTTCAAACGCTCCCATTAAATTGTGATAAACTGTAGCTTTGCAGGTGGACACTTTGGAAATCTTCTTTGTTAAAAGGTCACATAATAGTCCAGCCTGCTACAAGCAACTTTATAATATTTCCCATGTTCCTTCTACAATATGGTTTTCTTTATCCCATTTATGGGACTGATCCACAGATTGACAGTAACCACTAAAATAGTTGCAAGTGTACACATGGACGAACCATGTTGTGATGAGGGGTGCATGTGGTTTTCTTTTTATTAGCATGCAGGAACGATAACTTGCTGTTGCACACATAACTCAGAAACTGCACAACTTTTTGTTTCCTCTGCGATTTAGAGTTGCTCAAGGTTCTCACCTCTCTTTTCTAATTCGGATTTTACAATTTACGTTTCCCCCTAAATAATTTCCATCTGTTTTAATGGTAAGTGCCACATGTTTTACTTGCCAGGTCTGGGTAAGCCTCTAAGGACTGGATCGCTATAATGAAAAAGCCCCCTTGTTGGTAATGCGGCAGTACCAAGAAGCACCAGGACGGAATTCTGGATTTAAGGATACAGATCCACTCTTTGGGTGGGAATGGGGTATAAAGGCCTGATTTCAGTCCTTATGTACAATCCCCATTTCCATATGTAGGGACAGTGTGGAACTTTTAGGTAGCCTCACTAGCATAACTATGTACGAACGAGGGGAGTGGCCAGTGATGAAACAGGGATCCATTTAAAACTTTTAAAAAACCACAAGGGCAGGATATCAGGACTCTGATTAGCTGTCATCAGGGCCGGCATAATGCACTCCGCGGGGGGATGCGTTGCATCCAGACGACATTGCCCTGCTTTTCAGAGCTGACATTTAGCCAGATCTGTGCCAACTGTGAGAGCCAGCGCGGGTCCTCAATACAGAGGCACCAGCCTGTGCTGTAGGTAGATGCTAGATCCAAGTGGGCTAAAAGACCTCTGCTGATGTCTAGCCCATGTGACCACTCACCTGATCAGAGGGAGGAGTCAGTGTTTCTTCTGTTTTCCTGTCCCGGGCACAACAGTGTTATTATAATATTTATAAAAAAAGAGGACGCAAATATATTTAGCACTGGCCCTGGCTGTCATTGTTGTGCAAATTAAAACTTTCATTGTAGTGGTAATTTTATCGGTAAACATGGCTTCCTGCAGACATGTAACAGGAAGCTGCAGACATGTGACAGGAAGCTGCAATATTTATTTTATAATTTGTTTTTTATTGGTGAACAACAGACAACATACATGGCATCACAGAGAAGTTCCAATATACAGTATTGTCAATGGTACATGGCTAGAGGCAAACATGGAATTCAATACAATATAGTTGTACAAAAGTGGAATAGTACATTATCTGGTTTATTTAAGAATCTGCATGAGCCTATGCTCGATTGTGCGTATCTCAGTCTGCTTAACTTTGGGCCTCTTTTTTTTTTTGGATGTACGTTTACATAACGAAACCAAAATGCTAGAACAAACATTCAAATAACTCACATAAGTAGAAGGGGAGAGGGGAGGAAGAAGAAAAGGGGGAGGGGAGGAGGGTCAGTTGAATCTGGATGTTGCAGGAAGATAGCCCTATTAATGTTTGCAGAGAAAACTCTGTTAACAGGGAAGAGGCTCGTGGGAGAGTTGGTCAGAGAAAGAGATTTGCTAAGCCGGAGAATGCCATAGGTAGCTTTGGAGTATGGTGGAAGGAGAACCAGGGGGACCAGACGCTAAGAAAGGTGTGTGTCTTGTCATGTAAATAGGCAGACATCTTCTCCATTGTGGCCAAGTGCCATATCTTATTTATCAGTTGTGGGGAGGAAGGGGGTTCAGGGTCTTTCCAATGATTAGCAATCAAACAACGGGCTGCGTTCAATATTTGCGTTACCAAACCTGTCACAGTGTTTGTCTAAGTTCTCAATTGGTAACCCCAAGAGGAAGGACCAAGGGCATTTAGTGATTGGTATCTGTAGGATCTGAGTGAGCAAGGTGGCCACCGAGGACCAATAATCAGAGATTTTTGAGCAGCTCCACCATATGTGTAAGAAAGAGCCCTCCTCCCCACATCCGTGCCAACAAAGTGAAGAAGTTGTCCTATACATACGACTCAATCTTGAGGGGACCAGGTACCACCTACAATATACCTTAAATATATTTTCTTGGATCAGTATAGAGAGGGAGACCTTAGAGAGTCGTTCCCGTATTTGGGGCCACGCGTCCTCTGATGGAGGTTCTCCTAGATCTCTGTCCCAGGCTAACTCGTGTTTAGGAGGAGAGCTGAGGAGAGCAAAGCGGAGTATAAGGTAGTAATTATTTTCTGCCCTAGTGGGGAGGATAGACATAAGGGGCCGGATTCAGAGCTTCGGCCGCAATGCGATTGAGGCCGGAGTTCTGCGAAAAGTGCTACTGCACATGCGCAGTAATTTTGGAACGTAATCTATGTTACTTCTTGCAATGTAGATTGCGTACACGCGGTTTTAAAGACCGCGAGTACGCAATCTACATTGCAAGAAGTAACGTAGCAGTAGCAGTAGCACTTTTCACAGAACTCCGGCCTCAATTGCATTGCGGCAAGAGCTCTGAATCCGGCCCAAGGATTCTATCGTGGTTACATGCCTTTTTATCATAGGCATAGGAAGGGAGGAAATAAAATGACGCACTTGCAGGTACTGATAAAATCCAGCCACCCGGAGTCCACATCTGGTCCGTAGTGCAGTTAGGGTCATATAGCCACTGTCATCGGTTATATCTCTCAGCACACGTATACCTGAAGTGCGCCAGCTCGCGAACGACTGTGGATGACAGCTGGGGGGAAGTCAGGATTATCCCACAGTGGGGTAATGGGCGAGGGAAAAGAGGTTGTTTCAAAAGAGGTCCGGCATTGATCCTAGATCTGGAAAGTAAAGCCCCCCACCGGGTGCAGTGTTACAGTTTTTGGCCTCTTGGGGGGGTGGCAACCCCAGGTAGGTAGCCAGCCAGGGAGGGTACGCCGCATGCTGATACTTCCAATCCCGGCCATCTTGGGCCGCTCTTGGCTGCAAACCAAGCTATAGCATGGCCGAGGTGGGAGGCCAGGTAGCACAGTCGGATGTCTGGGAAGCCACGACCGCTATTGTCAATTGGTCTGCACAAATTTGTAAAGCTAGTCCTAGGGGGGTTTTACGCCGCACAAATTGGATAAGCCATCTGTGGATCTGGATTAATGTATTTCTGAGGACCATCACAGGGAGTGTTTGGAAAAGGTAGAGTAAGCGTGTCAGGACATTAATTTTTATTGCCACAATTCTGCCCAGCCAGGAGATATATAGTGACTGCCACCTGGACATATCAGCTTTAATAGATTTAAGAAGTGGGGGAAAATTAGCCTTGAAAAAGATGCTATACCTACAGGTGATATAAACCCCCAGATATTTTATTTTGTCCCGACACTAGCGAAAAGAGTAATTAGTTCTCAATTGGTTGACAGAAAGCAGGGGGGTGTGTATGGGAAGCGCTTCAGTTTTAGTAAGGTTAATTTTATACCCCAAGAGGGAGCCATATTGTGCGAGGGTAGTGTAGAGGTTTGGGAGAGAGATATAAGGGGAGGAGAGGGTGAGGAGGACATCGTCTGCAAATAGCGATATTTTATATTCAC
>WWET01000516.1:554634-566041 GCA_011038615.1 Limnodynastes dumerilii
GAAAGAGGGGGAGGGAGACTCTGCTGGGCTGTCTGCATGTGAGGGAAGGAAGGGGAGGGGGGAATCAGTCAGGAAGCTGTCAGCTCCGTGAAGGAAGGATTACATTCGGCACACTCACTGTCTTCCTGCAAGACACCATCTGCAGCAGCATTTCTATTACCAATGAAGGAGACACTTTTAGAACTGCGATCCTACCATACAGTGTATATTAGGATTAGTGCTGTGAGACTGTCTCCTCCATTGGTAATAGAAATGCTGCTGCAGATGGTGTGTTGCAGGAAGACAGTGAATGTGCCGAGTGTAACAAACACAGAGCAGCCAGCACACTGCCAACTGCTCTGTGTATGTTATGATCGGCTGTAGTATGTGTATGTTATGATCGGTTTCAGGGTGTAAAAGGGGGTTTCTGGGCAACTGGAAACCCCCCCTGGGTGCGCCACTGCGCCAGGCAATGAAGGATTCGCAAGCCAGTAGCGACAGAGTGCTAAGGATAGTACTAATTCACATGTCTCTACTTGCATAAAGATGTCGGCATACAGTGCAGTCGGCGACTACACCCTGGGGAGTGATTTGCAATGAGACCCCTTTCCCCCCAGCACCACCACCACCACCATCCAAACACCTGCCGGCCCTTGCTGTGGGACCTGTGTATATTTTCACCTCTGGTGCGGAGGAATCCATTGTTTCCCACTGTTCTGATGATTAAGGGAGAACGACGTATCTATCAGTAGTACTCACAGCATTACCCATGTGATTTCATGTAATCATAAGGGGCTGGACAAGTGTTTAATAGGATTGATAACCCCCAGTTTCATGCTGGTCATGCAGACTCCAGCCAGTCTCAGAAATGTAGTGTGAAAATCCCAGGGGATGTAGGGCTCCATTTACTATAAACTGCTCCCCGATCATTAATTAGCAAAGCGACTTTCGCTGCACCTCGCAGCGAGCTTTGCATTTTCGTTCGTAAAATTTACAAATACTTACCCCTCCGGGGAGGTCCCGCAATGGTCTGCAGGACTTTAGCCCGTGACGTCTGGGTAAGCTCGTAACTGAAGTTCTGGCGCATGCAAACACAGTAGAACAGTTAAACATGCTTGGGATAAATATAATGATATCCTAAATTTCAAACTAAATTGAGGGTAAATAGGGTCTAGGGTCAGTATAGTTTTAAATAAACAACTGGGCAGACTGGATGGGCCATGTGGCTCTTATCTGCCATCACTTTCTATGTTTCTATGTTATAACTTTAGCTGAGTAGCATTACCTTTATTTTTACAACAGAAGCATTGCACATAGTTAAACAGACTTTGATTTTTTTCTCCAATATTAAGAGGTACTAAGAAAAACACAAAGAGTTAGAGGGCCCGATTCAATTGGTGGCGTTATTTAAACAAATATTGCGACGGAAAAAATACGACGCCTTCGCCGATTATTTCGCGTAAAAATAACGCTAATTCAATTGTTTTTTAATTGCTGCGAAAAATTAGCAGGCAGCGAAGGAGAAAAAATAACTTTTTGGAACATCGCAACTCACTTCCTTCTAGCAGGAAATGCCCGGCGCTAATGACAGATTCACTGTCATTGGTGTATGTCTGAAATATCATTCTCACAATATTTCAGACATTCAAAAAATGTTGTTGTTTTTTTTACCAAGGCACCCCCCGGTTTAATTTTTTTTAATGTGATGGGGGTATGTCTTCTGCGCAGCGGCTCCTGGCTGGCAGGGCATCCATGGGCATGCTGATGCTTGTAGTTCTAAAAATCTGCACCTCTCCCATTAAAAAGGCGTAATTTTTAATTGAATAGCAAAAAAAAATACCGCCCGTTATTTTGAAAAAAATAGCGTTAAAAATATGCCAGCGAACGATTTTACCTTCATTGAATCGGGCCCATATGAGATGAGAAAAATTTTACTAGCGTAGCGTATTTACGCGTGCGTGCCTACTATACACTCCCCTAGGCACACCCCTTGAATGTACGTACTTTGACGGATTTCCGCTTTTTAAACCCTACCTTAACTTTTGGCCACGTAATCGCTATTGTCCGCACACGTACAGGTGGGCAACGCGGACTTACGCAGCTAAGCACGCCCATACTGTACACTTTAAATGAAAACCCCTGCCTACATTGCGTAATTTAGACGTACTTTTGTCTCACGTAAAATTGGCTCACCCACACATACAAAGTTACGCAACTAATAAGTGAATGGCCAATACGCTCAGAGTTACGTTACGTAGCGTATCATTTGTCGTGCACATGTGCAGTACATACAAGATCGTGATTTTACGTGTCTGCCAGGCGTAAATTCGCACAGACGCGTAGTTCTGGATCTGGGCCATTGTCCCGAGGTCAGAGACAGATAGGGCCAGCCAATACTTACCTTAGCTCTGTAGCAGCAGGTATTGTGGTATCCTAATGCCTTTAGCGTTGTATCTAGTGTTGTGGTGGAACCAATCATATGGGGCAGCTGTAACGTTCCAGTGATAATGATTTCGTTGGCTTATCAAGTATACTAAATATTATATATAATGTGGAAGGAGGAGAATATTGTAGGGAACAGTTTTGTAAATATATATTATCCCGGGACAAAAAAATGACAAAATCATCTATAGTTAAATATAATTGTATTAAATGAAATTTAAAAAAAATGATAATTCATTGTGACAGCCCCACTTCAGTAATTATTTCCTTTTACAAATAACACTTCATTTCTATTTAGTACAATTAATGAATTCATCCAATAGGACAGAGAGTCTAATCTTTACTTTATTATGTGATTATTGCCTAACTAACCTCTCTGCCTTCAATCTCAGCTGAAGCATTTTCTGATTAGACTGCAGGTCAGACAAGGCAATGAAGATAATCCAACAATTGCCTAATGATATGTCCCAGGTCAGTCATCTAATTCAGCATTGCAGCTATTACTGCCGAAAACAAATGTCATCCCCATTATACATATATCTATTTCTCCGGCCACACTTGAACTCCATTGTAGACGATCCCTATTATAAGCTGGCAAATAAACAAAGTGTACTGATTCAGTTAAGAGATTGAAAATGCAGGCTTCTAAATGGTTCAGGTACGCATCGGGGATCGATCAGGAGGAGTCACGCTGTCAAGTGTCAGGTTTCTTTAATGTAATGCTCTTGTCTAACAGCTTTAATGCTCATAAACTTTTAAAAGGGTGAGGACAGGTTTTTGAAGTGTATTACATTTTACTATATAAACATGACTGCATAGTATAAAGCCTGACGTACTTCCTCCATAAGGTTTGGTCACATTTTCCCAGTGTCTTTTCCAACTGCTGTAACCTGTTGAATAATACCATAATTTATTTTTTAAACCTCTCAAAGTACAGCTAAAGCAAAGTTCTCTCAGCTATACTGCATGATACGTGTCTTGTCATGTTGTGGATTGATGCAACAGGCATTATTGGCCCCATAGCAAATGACAAATAGCCTCCAACTGTACCTATTTTTTAATGGTCTGTACCTGCTATGGTCTTGTACCACATTCTGGCAGTCCTGTAGCGTTTGTTCTCTATAGCAGAGCTACAGATACTTGCAGCTCTGCTACAGTGACAAGCAACTCTCCTGTGAGCAGGGCCGGATTATCCACAAGGCAACCTAGGCACCTGCCTAGGGCCTGGTGAGCCCCAGGGGTCCAGGATCTTACAGCCTTATCAGATGAGAGCTGTCATTTCCGACAGGCAGGATCCTTTGGGGTGCCCCAAACTGGGATCTTGCCTAGGGCCCCATGAGTTTTAAATCTATCTCTGTCTGTGAGTTCTTTACTCATATAATAAGCTATAAAATGAGATTTTACAGCTTATCATACATGCAAATTAAAGCAGAGGAAATCCATGCCCCGTCAGTGAGACAAGCCATGCTCCCTTCACAGACACGCCCTCCAGGTGTACCAGTTTTCAATAAGGAAATGATGGAGGGTATGATGACAGTGGGGAGCCACTGTCAAAGAGAGGCCGGTACAGGGGTGGGGCTTAATTACATCATTTATGCAACTAGTGTCCCAAAGCCCCACCCCCTGGCCATCAATGCACTTTTTCATAGTATTACCAGGGGTGTAGGCGGGGCTTGATGATGCTTATTGCATCATCAGGTCCCACCCAGTCCTTAGTAACACTTTGAATGTTAGTGTTGCTAGGCTGGGGGGCGGCACTTAAGACTGTAGTTGGTATGAAACCACAGCCTCAAGTTCTCTGTGGGAGATTTGCCCGTATTTCGGGAGTCTCCTGGACATTTTGAGACAGTCGGTGACCCAGATTAATCCTAGTCTGTGTATGAGTGTGGTTGTGTGTTAGGGAATATAGAGTATAAGCTTCAATATGTCAGGAACTGATGTGAATGACAAATACTCTCAGTACAGTGTTGTGGAAATTGGTGGGCTATATAAATAAACATGAATAATACTAATAATAATACTAATAATAATAATGGGCCGGATCCAGAACTGATAACAATACGATGCACAGTACAAAGGAATTCTGCAATGAATGGCATCCTTCCGATGCAGAATTGTGTCTCTGCACATTGGGTTGGCCCACTCACCATGTGTATGAGGTTTGCATTCCATATGTGGGCCATCTGCATGCGAAGACATAAGGTTTTCCCCTCGCACATACGAAATTCTGGATCTCAAATTCAAAGAGAGGTCAACTTATCTCTGTATCTGGCCCAATAATACTGTCACTCCTTCTACAGATTTATTTAAAAAGCTATAAATCCCTATTCAATTCTAAATGTCTTTTCCACCACTTCTAAATTTCCATTTCAACCTTTGCTTCAGACCCTAAACCCAAAAATTGGAAGACAAGAGCAAGAGGGTATATGTGAAAGAGAACTGCTAGGAGTTTATCAGCTTTTAGGAGATATCACAGGTAGTACAGACACTTCTCAATATTACAAATATAAAATATTTTTGTCCGGACTTTCAATTGGCGCAAATAAATGTCTTTCTGTAATTTAATCTCAGATGTCCTCCCACCGTCTCAAATTCAGTGTTCCTAAACAAAGCTAATAATATTTTCACCTGCCGAGAGATGTCACTCACTCATTTCTGTTAACAACACTGCAAAAAACCCAAATCATTGACTTTTAACTGTCCTTCGAGCCCCAAATACAATTTCTTATAAATTCTATTACATACATCATAAACATTTCCAGAATACACACATATCTTACACAAGACACTGCAAACACTCTCATACACACACTAATCTTCTCCCATATTGATTACTGCAATGCCCTCCATATTGGCCTCCTACAATATAAAATTATAGTCTATATTGCATGGAGCAGCTAGATTTTTTCTTGCAAAATGCTCTTTTAGAACTGGTCCATTCTGTCAGTCTCTACATTGGTTACCTGTTATTTAAACAATCAAATACAAAATATTAACATACAAGTCCATTAACAAAACTTCACCCACATACTTATCTTCACTTGTCTTAAGATACGTCCAGCTCGTTTTCTCAGATCTGTACAGGACCTGCAACTTTCTTCTAAACTTAACACATGCTCTGATTCCTGTTAACAGATCTTCTCCTTTTCTGCACCTACTCTCCGGAATAACCTTCCTCGCCCATTAAGACAATCCCCTACTTTCTGAACTTTCAAGTTCTCCCTTAAAACTAGAGATGTTCACTGACGTCCGTGTTTTGGTTTTGGTTTTGGAGCTGTATTAACTTTGTGTTTTGGTTTTGGTTTTGCCAAAACCGACCCCACGTGTTTTGCTTTTTTTTTTCAAAAGTTGATACAAAATGCTAAAATCGCATAATTTGGCTCTTTATTGTCCCTATATTATTATTTTCCCCATTAACAATAATTTCCAGTAATTTCTAGTCAATTTTGAGCACCTCACAGGTAACAATATTATTTTCATACAGCTTAGGCCAAACGCTGCAGCGGGCTGGCTTGTTACTTACTATTACTAAACAACAGAGCAGCGGCACAAACACACACTGCAGTTTATAGCACATCTATGAAACATTGTCACACAGCAGTGGCAGAAAACAAAAGTAGTGCAAGTACTATAAGCGTCAGCCTGACAAGGGGTAAATGATGCAGAGTAATGTGTCAAAAAAAACCAAAACAGTTTCCCCAATAAACAGAAATATTAAACATGAATAAACAATAAATGATTGAACAATACATTTCTATACAGTAAACTAACTAACTAATGTGTCCCTGTGTGTTTTATTAAACTATAATGGTGGCCACCGTGTTCTAACTAAACCTAAGGATAATGGGCCTGATCCAGAGCAACGATCGCAAGCGAGCGTACGACGAGCGTATGCGAAAATTCGGCCAAAAATTCGCAACGCGCATGCCCAGTATGACAGCTTCCGGTCGCCCGAGCGTCATGAGCGAATAGCGGGCGTATTGTTAGCGTATTTTTCGCTCGCGGGGCATACTTTCTTTACGATGGTCGGCTGGGCGCCCGTTTTACTACAGGGAGGCGGGGATAGCCATTTAAATTGTACAGTATGGGCGTGCTAAGCCCGTACGCTCAGCGTATTTTCTGCGAATTTTCGTACGGCCGACGGTCGTACCCAGTGTAGGGTATAGCCGCCGTAAGCAGGGACTTTACTATGGGAGTGTTAGGGGCGTGTATGTTGATACGGCCGAGCGAACGTTCGCATTCGCCCGTCGTGCGAAAATTTCGTAGCTCTGGATCAGGCCCAATGTATAGAGTAATTGTGTGCAAAAAATATAGTGAAGTATCGACTCACTGTTTTGCAGTCATCTGTCTTGGGATGACTTGCTAGTAGTTCTTGACGTATTGAAAGCTGTTCGGGAAATGTTGATTGAAGATCTTCTCCTCTTGATTGAAGATGCTGCTCCGTTGCTAGAAGATGCTCTTCGGCCTCTTCTTGCTCTTGACACGATGTCCTCCTGCTTCCTGTTCTGGGGTGCTGCTGCTAATGACCATTTGGTCACTAGAGGTCCCCCCTTTTATAATGCATTTGACACTAGAGGCTGCATCCCTCGCTCCTTCCTCCGCCGCCGAATGCCAAAACTCCACGAGATCCGACGCAGGATTTAGAAGTTCGGCCTCAGTGACTTCATCCGAGGCACACACGGAGATCTGAGCTCTGACAGAAGTCACTTTGTGATTGCTGCACAAATCTGTCCACAAAAAAAACAAATCTATCACGCACTGCGGTTGGGCAGAGCGCAACCACAGTATAGCAGTGCCCCTATGCAGTACACAGCCCCTATACAGCACACAGCCCCACGTGGCAGCCCCTTGTCACAGAGCACCGCAGCCAAACCCCATAGTATGTCTCCAGCCCCTTAGTATCCCCCCATCATATGTCTCCAGACTCCCAGAATCCCCATTATGTCTCCAGACTGCCAATAACCCCATCATATGTCTCCAGATCCCCAGTATTCCCATCATGTGTCCAGCTCCCCTTAGGAATCCCCATCATGTGTCCAGCTCCCCTCAGGAATCCCCATTATGTGTCCAGCTCCCCTCAGGAATCCCCATCATGTGCCCAGCTCCCCTCAGGAATCCCCATCATGTGTGCAGCTCTCCCCAGTAATCCCCACCATGTGTCCAGCTCTCCCCAGTAATCCCCATCATGTGTCCAGCTCTCCCTAGTAATACCTTACTTGCTCTTGCTGCGTCCCTCTCTCCTTCCTCTGCACTGATTCTTCCGGCGCCGAATGCAAAACCCCGCAAGATCCGACACGGGATTTTGCAGTTCGGCCTCGGTGACGTCATCCGAGGCAGGTGTGGAGATGCCTCGAATCCCCAAATTCGGGTGGGCTTGGTTCTCTGAGAACCAAGCACGCACATCTCTACTTAAAATTCACCTCTTCAGACCTCAAATTTTGTCTACCCTATTTACTTTGCTATCCATTTCCCTCTATTACAAACTTGCACAATGTCTCTTTCCATTATAAAATTACCCTCAGTTCTGCTACTTGCAGTGTGACTGATTTATACAAACCACTAAGAACTCTTTCCATACAATCTGGCTGGTACATTGTGTGATATATGGTACTTCCCCTTATGTATCTTAGGGCTCTATTTACGAAGGTCATGTTAAAGCCCATTTTCGTGTGAAAACGGGATTTATCATATGAAAACGAAGAATTCCATATTTACAATGCTATCATCGCCATGGCGACGATCACATTAACACTCCCGATCACCGGCCCGCTCTAATGAATGCAGGCCGGCAGATCGCTTTATTTACCGTCAGCGCGGATTTTAACAATCCGTGCCGACACGTTAAATAACGCCATCTGAAGATGGCGTTATTTAAGTAAGTAAGTATTCCAGCGGCCTCCCCATATAACCCCCCTTTTCCTCCCCATAATAGCTGTTATTGGGGGGGAGGAAGAGGGGGGTACATATCGGGAGACCGCTGGAATACAGTTAAGTAAAAAAAACATTAAAATCTAAGTAAAAAAGAAAAATAACAAAAATATATATTACCGTATTTCCCCATGTATAACACGCTCCCTTGTATAAGACGCACCCCATTTTTGAAGCCTAAAAAAATACCTTACTTAATTAAAAATGGGATGCATCTTATACAAGGGATCAGGGGATTCAACACTAAACTTACCTTTGCTGTCCCTCCGGCGGTGTTAGACTCTCTCCCATGCAGCTCTGACTCAGCTCTGACTCCCTCGCGGAGGATAGTCTAGAGAAAATTAAGACAAGGTAACTGAGGGTAGGAGAGATAACTGTAACAGGGCCCTGCAGTGATCATGGAAGTTACTCCTCTTACTGAACTAACCTGTAAAGGCCACTGAAGATCCTAGATGTACCAGTCCATTATCTTCTTACACGAGTATCCTGGCTCAACCAATCTAGTAATACAATATAAGCAAGCAGGGCAGTCCAACAGGGCCACCATCAGGAAGAGGGGATGCCGGGACGTTTGTCCCAGACCCAGAGAGAGGGGGCCCGTCCTCAGCTCTCCAGCAGCAGGTATCATGCGAAGGAGACAGATGAGACAGATGAGTCGCTGTCACTAGTCTCCTACTGCTGCTGGGGAGCTGTACCAGGTTGCACAGGGTGGACTTCCCTGCGTATCGACATCGCCATTAAAAGCTATAATAAAAATGAATCATTGTATGGGAGGATGAACAAAGGACTGAGAAAAAGTGCGGGAAAGCGTGAACACACTTTTACGCAACAATGCGCGTGCATAGAAGTGCGCATGCGTATTTTCGCGGGCTTTCCTAACATTTGATTTTACTCTTTAATAAACATAATAATAATAAAATAAAATAAAATAATAAAATATACTGACTTACTTATTTACACACACTAAAAGACCGCATAAAGTGATCTCAAGTTATAGGCATTAATAAGTTTTGATGTGAAATGTATGTGTCCACAATTATTCTGATGAACCCAGGAAGTAAGAACAATAGAAGACCCCGAGACCAATGACGAGCTAAGGATCCAGGATGGTCGTGAGATCTCTCCAATCAACCTGCGTTCGGTTACCCTTTTGATCTTTGCTGTTAAAAAGAACTCTGCCTGGGCGCTGGACCCCAGATGACTTTGTATTGAGGTCTCGCCAGTGACTGGTCGCGCTGCTGTATCGGGAGACCAGCACTTTTGGTTAACTCTTTCTCTGCTGAAATAAAACATTTTTTGCCCTGCTGAGATAAAACACACTTTTGCATCTTCGACTCAGGTATCTTTGCGTATAATTGCGTACTGCCGCACTTGGTACTTTAGGGATACACTGACTCAAAAGTTGTGTGACATCACATAATAGGTGGAGTGACGTGGCCCTGGTCCCGGGCCCCACAATTTCTAGCCCTGCAGTCTACTATGTTCCCCATAAGGTTAATAGCCCCAAAAGTCATTGGTAATCATTGGAGACGTTTGGATGGAACTGAGTACAGCCTCAGCAGAACAATTTTCGCCCATGTTTTGTCTCTGAGATGTGTCTGTCTTATAAAATCCTCTCCTTTCCTATTATATACATATATTTTTTTTCTCTGAACATCACTGGATTAAGTGTTTACAGAAAATCCTTAAGCCGTTTGACATGGTTGCAGTTTGCCACTTATTACTCTGATTAAATAATTACATTGGTACCTTAAAACACGTCTAACAGCTGTTCAAACCTTGTGACGTGCCCATCGACTGTGAAATGTTGTGACACAGTCACTTTAAAAAACAGTTTCAGCATCTCAATAGGAATATAACTCATTTTTTTTAAGTTGTCTCCATTTTCCTTTAAAGAGCACAGCAATCCATTTTTGGACTTTGTTTTATACAAAAGCCTGGGTATTAGTTAGCAATAACAAACCTTTTCAGAAATAGAAAGTACTCAATGAATGAACATGAGACTAACAGAAATGAATGAGTCTGGCATTTATCAAGATTTATAGGAAATGGGGTAGATCCAGACCTAAGTAGGTTAGCGTTTTTACACTAGCTGCTGTCGTAAAATCGGCATTTTGTATTTACTGCGCATGCGTGCGGCAGATGTTACGCCATGTAACTCTGAACGTACGGAACTATCAGCGTAACTACAGACTAAGGGGTGTGTCATCCATAGGACACCGTAGTTACGTTTTATAGGCGGGGGGAGGCATTTAAATGATACAGTATGGGCCTGGTTAGGCCTTAACGTACGTGAATCCATTACGTACATCAGTACTTACGCTTTGAAAAGTTAAGGAAGTGTTTGGGAGGCGTAAAACGGACAGCGTACAAGCGAGGGGAGTGCCTAGGGGAGTGCATAGAAAATATGCAGCGTAAATACACGCGGTGTAACGTAACAAGCACTTAGGTCTGGATCTGGCCTGGCTCTTTATAGATTTCCATGTTTCTGATTGGATGATGAATCGGTTTTACTTGTATGGCAATGTGGGCTGCACATCAAATGAAGTAATTCAGCACATAGTAAGATAAGATAAAACAGCAGTACTCAAATACAGGGGTAAGCTTCAAAGTGGACAGATATTATATGGGTATCTTAGCATTTCTAAAGGACTAGACACACATCAGAGTAATTAATGTTATTATTATCATTATTATTATTAATGTTTTTTTTTATACCAAGCGGTATCCGCAGTGCCATACAGAGGCAATAGGAAAGAAGATAATTACATATACACTGCAATAATTAACAGACAGGGGACAAATTTGTAAAATAGGGAATATAAATCAAGTACAGTGCAGAAGTAAAGCACAGTACAAAGATAGCAGAACAATATGCAGAGAAAATAAAGAAGCAGAATATAAGTGTAGTATGAATAAGAGGAGAGATAGACAGTAGAGAGAGATGGTGGGAATTAATGAGGACAAGGTAGGGGGAACCATGGGCCTGATCCAGAGCTACGATGTTACACTGAGCGCTGTAGCGCTCAGCGTAACATCGGTGCTCTGGCCCGACACT
>WWET01000516.1:569300-588933 GCA_011038615.1 Limnodynastes dumerilii
ACATCCTATCCAGGGTTGCGCATTTCAGCGGAAACACAAAACTCTGCATAAAACATATAGCTCATCCCCCTAAACTCTGGCTCAGCTCCAAAACGTGATGGCTGCTTTCTTTAAAGTATAAAGGCAGATCCAAAAACTCCAATTGTATTTTTTTTTAAAACATGTTTCTGTTACTGGATCCAGTTACTACAAGTGGAGCTGGTAAACACAAGCTAGTGGCTATCATAACATCATCTCAGGAACAAGTCAGCTTTTTCCATCTTAACGCTTAGCATTAGATTGAAACCTTGAGAGAACAGCCCTCTTACTCATCCAGTCTCTTTGTCAATACCCTATCTTGTTTTATAATGATTGCTTAAAATGGCAAAGCGCTATGTAATATGCTGGTGCAATATAAAAGCATGTTAATAAAATAGTATTTGTATACTTATATTTATAACTGATTTCTTTTCCTACAAAATTAAAATTACAAATATTTTTATTATTCTGTATTTTTATTGCTGTTACATATTCAAATGCTGATAAAATGAATATCATTTGGAATGCATAAATAAATATTGTCAATAAAGAATCAAGAATATTTCAAGTTTAGGAAGTTAATCAATGGATGTGTCAACCGTGAAGAGGGAAGAAGCCTGAATTTTACACATTCTATATGTTACTGGAAGATTTATGTGCCTGCTGGATAATAGAGGGGAATTGGCGTAGTTCTTGGTGTATGCAAACTTTTTTTTTTTTTTTAGAACTACGCATTCATACAAAATAATTGTGTGCAGATGTATGCAATGATGAGCTGTGCGCAACTAAACATATAAGGACTCTCATTGTTAGAGTTAGGACCACCACCGCAGAAAGGCCTTGATAGTGGCTGGTGGCTTATCAGATATTTGCAGATACTTTATTTTACAGATAGAATGGTATAAGTCATTACTGATTGATGGCAACGTTGTTTGGGGTATTTTCTTTCCTTTGTTTCTGTTAAAGCAGATTACCTCTGCCATCATGCACCTGTCTATATTAACCTATAAATTGATCTGAGCAACCACCATTTTGTGCATCTGGACACAGGGGCGGATTGGCCATAGGACGTACAGGGCATTTTCCCGGTAGACAGGTGGCCTCTGAAGGCCACTCAGCGGCTCCTATTTTATTTGAAGAAACCTAAGATTTGACTGTCATGGGTGCTGGTTGCTAAAATGATGTCTGTATAGAACAGAGATCATTAGAATGTTGTATGTATTGGGTGGTGGTCACTAGGATTTTGTATTTTACAGGTGTTGGTCACTAGGATGCTCTGTGTTTCAGGTGGTGGTCACTATGCTACTGTATGTATTGGGTGGTGGTCATTAGGATACTTTGTGTTTCAGGTGGTGGTCACTATGCTACTGTATGTATTGGGTGGTGGTTACTAGGATGCGTTATATATTGGGTGGTGGTTACTAGGATGTTGTATGTTTTGGGTGGTGGTCACTTGGGTGGCAGTGACTACCTGCATTGCATAGAGGTTAATATAAATCTCTTTACTGGATTGTGAAACAATAGTCAGTAGTTATTGTCTTGCTTAACATTTTGCTCTATTACATAACACACTTGATTGGTAATACATAGCTCTGTCCCAATATCATGTATTTTGCACTGCTTTTATAATATATTTCTTTATTTTGTACTAATCCAATTTACATATTTTTTTTATTCTGCTAATAGTGATCTAGCCTAGATGTGGCCTCTTGCAGATTTATTTCCAAGGCCACTTTAAGTTCTCAAGCCACCCCTATCTGGACATATGCCACCTTACTTTCAGAGTGTGTTACAGGGTGTTCCAAGGTGGCTTGCGGTGTACGTTGAGTTGCAAAATATACAGTTGTGCCCCTGGTGCAGATACGTGCTCACACAAAGCTTTGAAAATCCATTTTAACAATAAAAATGCACACAACTCAAGCTAACTCCCAGAGGCGGAATTAGCCAGATGTGGGCCCAGGTGCAAAAAATATGCTTTGGTCCTGATGATATCCCAGGTAGCCAGGTGGGGAGCTTCGGCTGTGCGGTGATAACGGGGCTGTGGGCCCTTGTATCAGCACGGGCCCCGGCGCCATTGCACCTGCTGCACCATTGGTAGTTCCGCCTCTGCTAACGCCCTCAGTGTGGATTTGGGTACACACATAAACCTAGGGGCCTAACTACAGGTGGTGCAATAGGTGAGGATACTACATGAGCCGGAGGAAAGGAGGGCCAGTGGCTGCTGCTTTACTTGCACTGATAGAAGCTGTCAGAGGCTGACTCCATGTATGAAGGGGGGGGGGGTAATAGAACCCAAATAAAGGAAGATGTTATCAGACACTTTGGAAAAAAAAACGCAATCTATTCAAAGTTTTTAAAAAACTTTATTCACTAAACATCACTTTATTTTACTTCAATGCCTTTATAATGAGTTATGAACATTCTTAGTAAAAAGCACAAGAACAGGTAAAGTTATACAGTTTTTCATCTTTTAAACTGTTACCCTTAAATCTATAGTGCTGGGATTTCCCCATTCTTCCCACCACGGAATGAAGGACAGTCCCGCATGTGTGACATATGCAAGTGTTTACATTCTTCGGTTAGTGTGTTTGGATACACTCTCAGCATGGCACTAGCAAGTTCATTTTCTGTTTAAAGAAATCCTCTCAACCTCAGGAAACAGTCCTGAGAATGATTGATTTAATCTGCACTATTACACAGAGCTTACATGAGGTTTCTGGGTAAAAGCGCATTAAACAATAAAGATAAGCCAAGTAGTGACAGCTTCTAATCTTTAATAGCAGCAGGTGTTCCTGTAACTGAGAGCACCTGCAAATGCGTGATGGCATTAGCACTCTAACTGGGAATTTTACATATCTGTGAAGAGTTACTCAAGCAGCAGCATTGAAAGAATGACCCGGGAGATGGTTGCTGCACTAAAGTCCATCTCAGTCTGTATTGGACCGTAGATTTGTGAGCCGTAGTTGCGGACACATACTTCCCCGCCCCCTGTTTTTTAAGTGCCTAATGGAACTTTCGAGTGCCATAGGGCACCCTTAACTACTCGTGCGTATTTTCCCTCTTAAAGGAGGAAAAATACGCACAGAGGTTCCCCAGACCTACCCCCACCCACTTTACGGAACTAACCCCTGAAGCTGCTGTGGCACGCCTCCTGTTACCTTAAAAATGACATGCTTTGATCCGAGGAGCCAGTTTGGAGCCTACCACTGGATGGATTTGGCAGCTAGCAGTGTCAGTTAGAAGTGGTGAGTATGGCGATATCCACCTGTTATCAATCACATCCTGATTTTGGAGGGACTGTCCCGATTGGCGGGCTACAAAAGAGACGGGGCTTATGGAAGAGAGGGTGTGGTTTCAACAAATAAGGTCAGTTATGGGCGTCAGTTGTGGATGGGGTGGAGTTTTTTTTTGTTTTTATTGAGTTTTTTCTTTTTTAAACAAACAAAAGAACAAGCACTACAATGACATGAATAAAACATTACACGTGATGCAGTAAACTAAACCCTAGAAGAATTATTTTTACATTTTACTTTAGCACAATACAAGCAGACATAAGTAAACCTTATCAGCAGCAATATTGGTGACCACACAGAACACAAAGTAAGAATAAAGGAGAAAAGGGGGGTATTCCCGCAGGTAATAAAAGATGGAGGTACATACATTAATAATACAGAAAAGCTGTACTTAAATGACAGAGAATGAGAAAGTATTTATAGTACAGCATAAACCTATACTCTTGTTCTGGAAATAGGAGCTATCCCTGGGTAATAAATTGAGTTAATCCATTTACCCCATATTTTTTCAAATTTATGCATTCATGCACAGAATGTGTAAATAAATCTGGAGCTTATTTTTAATGATGGATTTGGAAGAAAACTTCACAGAGTGGTAGCATTGGATCCCATAAGACACACTTGGGGGGTTAAATCCCAGTCGGACCTGCCAGTGGTGTACACTGGGCAGAACTTTGCTCTGGGCAATCCATTGGATGGATTTTGATGACATCCCAACTGTCCCGATTTGCAGGATGCAAAAGGGGCGGGAAAAGAGAGTGCGGTTTGAAGTCAGTTGTGGGCGGAGTTTGTCTTGAAAGCAGCAAAGCTTTTTTAGAATGACATTAAAGAATGTTATTAACAATGAAAAAGTTTAAAACTAAAGATAAAGGAAAGCTAGGGATTAGGGCTACCGGAACACCACAAAATCCACACTGGGCAGCCATCTTATGTGTGTGTAGGAAGAGCTGCCAAGCTAATAATTATTTTTAAAATTTTGATAGTTACATCCAAGCCATTGAAACGTTAATAACTTAAAAATGTAAACCTGGGCAACACCGGGCACTTCAGCTAAATGGAAATATATGTTTGTTGCTATTGTTGTACAAGTGGCAATATTTGAATATTATTTCACATTCCCAATAGATGTAGCAGAACATGCATACCTGATTAAGAGTTAAAAATTCGCTTGAAATTATAAGGCCATGTTTAACCATGTTGATCAAGTTAATTGTATTCTTTCCATGCAGGGATATATCTTTGCTTTTGCTTACTGACCAGCTTTACTTGCTACTTTACACTGCTATTTAGACTTGGGCTGAGAAACGCCACCTCTCAACTCTAATGCTGTTTGCAACAGATGAAAAATTACTACCCTGCAATCAACATAGTTTAGCCCAGGAGTAACTTTCCTCTCATCTTCAGTCTCAGGGCCTGATTCAGGGGCTGAAAATAAGAACTTAAAGTTACACCTGGGCTAAACCATGTTGATTTCAGGGGAGTCAAATTTCATTTGTTGCAACAGAATTTTATAGTTAAAAGGTGATGTTTCCCAGCTCAAGTCTAATTAGCAGTTTAAAAGTGAAGCTGATCAGGTATCTGTGTGCAATAAGTAAAAGCAAAGCATTCTCCCTGCATGCATAGAATAAAATTAACTTGACTCCCCCTGAAATCAACATGGTTTTGCCCAGGTGTAACTTTGGGCCGTATCCAGAACTACGGCCGTCTTCCATAGAAGGCCGTAATTCACTGAACAGTAACTACTGTGCATGCGCAGTAGCTATTGTACGTAATCTGCGTATCGTTTCGATACGTAGATTGCGTATATGTGGTATTTTAGACCGCATATATGCAATCTACGTATCGAAGCGATACGCAGATTACGTACAATAGCCACTGCGCATGCGCAGTAGTTACTGTACAGTGAATTACGGCCGTCTATGGAAGACGGCCGTAGTTCTGGATACGGCCCTTTAAGTTCTTATTTTCAGCCTCTGAATCAGGCCCTGAATCAGGGCATTAATTACCAACTATCTGCAAGTGTAGTGTCAGTAAAGGTAAATTGAATTTACAAACCTAATTGTTTGCAGATACTACCATTTTCATTATGTATGCATTTATAAAACTTAATAAAAATGTTGGTAATATGTATGCTTTTTTTAAATAAACTTTTTAGCAATTAGTATTTCCAAGAGCAGTCTGTTCTGCTATCATGTGCTGTCTATAGTGGTTACTATCAACAGTAAAAAAAAATAACTAGAAGGCAGATGGGCAGCAAATACAGTCCACTTGTTTCCTATACTAGGGAGTTGACTGGCTAGTTGCAATGTTCAATTACTTCCCCACTGTTACATCAGGACTTCCATAACTCTGTTTTACAGCACTATTAAAAGAGCAGAAAAGGTGTTAATTTTATATTTATTAAAGTAACAAAATCAATAAACAATATAAAGTTGTGAGTTTTTCTATTTGTTAAAGCCTTTATTTCTTCTCATCACGCATGGACAGCAGCAGTACCACTGTTCCTTGATTGCTAGTGACCTCTTAGGAGGTGTAACTTAAAAATAATTGTATTAATTGTAAATAAAAATCGTTGTTTTTGTAAAATTTCACCGACCGTTGGTGAATATGGCTCTATGGTGAGTTTTAGGGTTAGGATACGGGGAGAGGAGTTTTAGGGTTAGGCTGCAAAGAAGGGAGTCTTATGGTTAGGCTGCGGGGAGGGGAGTCTTAGGGTCAGGCTGCGGGGAGGGAAGTTTTAGGGTTAGGCTGGGGGGAGAGGAGTTTTAGTTTTAGGCTGCGGGGAAGGGAAGTTTTAGGGTTAGGCTGCGGGGAGAGGAGTTTTAGGGTTAGGCTGCGGGGAAGGGAGGATGTAGGGTTGCGGGGAAGGGAAGTTTTAGGGTTAGGCTGCGGGGAAGGGAAGTTTTAGGGTTAGGCTGCGGGGAGAGGAGTTTTAGGGTTAGGCTGCAGGGAAGACAGTATTAGGGTTAGGCTACAGGGAGGGAAGTTTTAAGGTTAGGCTGCAGGGAAGGCAGTATTAGGGTTAGGCTGCAGGGAGGGAAGTTTTAGGGTTAGGCTGCGGGGAAGGGAGTCTTAGGGTCAGTCTGGGGGAAGGGAGGGTTAGGGTAAGGATTAGGGTAAGGGTTGGGGTTAAATTCATATTCGCCATTAAGCGCAGCATCTTCTTTCTTTTGTTGATCGATTGCTTCTGCTCTGTGAGGGACAAGCAATCAGTTTCATAAAAGGGCCGTTCACATCGGTGATCCACACCCCACTTGCATGAATGTAGCAACACCTGTAGTAGGACAACTTAAATCATATATCATGAATACACAAACCTTGCCTCACCTTTGTCATGTATCTAATTGTTTTCAGACTTTTAAAGGAAACAAATATTCTAATAAAAAATAAACAAAGGAAGAAAGATTTATGCATTTCATTTTATTAAAATATTACATTTGTATTTTTTTTATTATTTTTTTTTTAGATCCCTTGGCATGCAAATAATACCAATAGTCTGTATGCTTGGCACAGTAAAAAGGAAATTGCAATGCATGTTGCCCAGGTATGTATATCACTTTATTATACAGAATCGTCCTTGGGGATGCATGAACCCTCTATCATTACTATAGCTATATACTTACCTAGTTTTGTTTCTTTGTAAGAACTATTGCTATTTGCATCGGTATTATCCAAGCATTTCATGTAGGATAAAAAATGATATACACTTTTGTGATGGTGCTATAAAGATTTCACAGGACAGTTAAACGGTTAAAATAGTTATCATCATTAAAAAAAGTCTTCCTTCTCTATTGTTACTTAAGAAGTATGACTGTTTAAAAACCTTAGTGACTAAAAACTTGCTTAAGGGACCACCAAACAGCCTTTTTGTGACATCGGAAAACAAGTGTTGTAATTAGATCACAGAAGTAAGTGAAAAGAGACGACATGTTTAAACTTGCACAGAAGAATAGAAGAGGTTGTTTTATAAGCTATTTAATACATGTTTTGCTCATAGAACAAATGTTTCTTTTCAAAGAAAGTAATTCTCAGTTTTTCATAGCCAGCTTCCAGCTGTTCACAAAATGATCAGCAACATGCTGTTGTTCTATCTATCTATCTATCTATCTATCTATCTATCTATCTATCTATCTATCTATCTATCTCATATCTACTTATCAATCTCATATCTAGCAATCTATCTCATATCAATCAATCAATTTACATACATATATTTTGTAGCTCGCTCATCATATGTACGTGATGAATCCCAGATTTAAAAGTTATTTTACATGCAGTGTAACATAAGACTTAAGATAAGTTTACACCGGAACTATGACACATTTTGAAACGTTGAATTATCATATTGAATTTATTTGACCTGTGCCTTTCAGACAGATGGAAAAATAACAAGAGAGAGATGATTAAACCAGACATAACTGAGCTAATTATCTACTTGTATTTCTTTTGAACTCAACATATTCAACATAAAATTGACTTTTCTTTTGTTTTGATTTAGTTCTGCGTTTCATGCAAAACAATCTTTCCCTTTTGTCCTACACCAGGAAAATATGGCTGGCATTTGGAGTATGCAGCCCTCTTTCTCTTTATTTTGGTTTCTTGGTCTTTTGCTACCTTAAATGCTACCTTTCCATCAATTTTATACAACTTACATGTGCTGCGAAGACTATACAAGCTTACGTAATTCATCTAAAGGTAACAACATTGGCTGAACTTTTCTTATACGCCTTTCACCACCAAAATCCCAGGTCTTGGCTAAAAAGGTCCCATTTTGATCGACCCTGGTCTAATGACCAAGCATGGAGACCCTGGAAAAAAGAAGGGTTTCTGCCGGGTCTCACGTGGGAATGGTTGTTTTTCAACACGGGTCCTTCACAAAGACACCTGATTGGAGAGCTTTGTTTACTATTGCTATGGCAATAGACCTCTTAGGGCCTGATCCAGATCAACGATGTAGCGCTGAGCGTACTAACGCTCAGCGTTACATCGCTGACTCCCCCCTGGCACTCCCCCTGTGCGGGCGTATGGCCCCTTCCTTACGCCGGGTGAAGGCTACCCTAGCTTTGCCCGGCGTAAGGAAGGGGCCATACGCTCACACAGGAGCGTATGGCCGCCTAGCCCGCCCCCCTAGACTAATTTACTTACCTCCCCCCGCCCTCCAGGAGTAACGTGAGCGTTGAACGCCGCTACTATCTGCCCGGCAGCGTAAGCTGCCATAAAGCCCACACGAGAGAGGGGAGTGACAGGGGGTGTGCACTCCCCTCTCTCTCAGACGGACAGATCCCCACGTGCACGGAAAATATGCAGGGGTCTGAATCCGGTCCTGAATGATGACATTTGTATCATCTGGTTATGCTAAACAGCTATAAAACTATTGGAATGGGTGTCTGTGTATTTTAGCCGGCAATGTTTATTAATTACATGGGACTGGTTACAGACTTTTTTAGTCCGCTTGGAAGAAGGAAATTACCTCCCATGTCACTCCCCTCTCAGAGACAGACTTGACCTCATAGTCCTACCTTAAGTGCACCGTTCATAGAATGTGACAGCAGATAAGAACCACTTGGCCCATACCACTGCTGATCCACATAAAAGCGCATAACCCTGCCCAGGTTGACTATCATTTTCCTTTTTTGGACTGTAACTCTGAGCACAGTAGCAGCAGGGAAGGCCACTCCCCCTCAGCCACACAGACTTAAGATCATTGGATTATACCTTTAAATTATTGAGTCGTCCTCACTTAAAAAGGGGACAGCTAGGAAGTCTGGATTGGGTGAACTGTCCTTTACATACTGTTACTGTATAATTTTAAAGTATCCCGCTTCCACTAGCAGACATGAGCATTGTGTTGGCTTTGTCACATAAGCTCTTCCAGTATGAAAGCCTGGATCCAGAGCCATACTGGAATGGGCTACACACTAGCTATTGCATGCCTTTCACTCAGTATGAGCGGCAAACATCAATTTTTTTGTAGTCTAATTCTGGTCCATTATGAGCAGCATTACTGTACCTGGACAAAGGTGCACTGAGTCAGACATTGCCAAGTGAAGTTATACGTGCTGTTATATTGGTAAATAGTGCCTTGTTGCAGGAACCACAGTGACAGGAAGAATAAATAGTGGATGATTACCCGATGAGTTGGCACAGGTAATGGGCATATGCAGATATGACAGATTAGAAGATTACCAACGGAAAGTTCATCACACCTCTAGTGATTGATCATTCTCTGAGCATTTATGGTTACATGTGTGTGTATGTGCTATCCTCAACTCAAAAAGGAGCCTGTGGTGAACTACACATATTTTTTTCATGGATATATAAGTGAACACAATGCATTATAGGTGACCAAACATATATTATAAAAAAAATAATAATTTTTTTTTAGAAAAATGTAATATCAAAAAATGTCTTAAAGTGCTGGTATTAATAAATAGTCTTAAAGATGAGAACGCTGTTCTGTGTCTTCTTTTTTGGAAAAGTTTTATGTATAAGTCCAAGTAGTATTATGGCAAGCAGAACTGGAATAGTAGAGATCCTTCAGGATCAGAGAGTACAGTACTCTAGTGTGTGTTTCACATGTGGTCTTTCTTGTGTCTCCATTTTCCCCCTGCTCCCTGAGGACACCAAGCCTTGGCTCCGGTAAGCAATATAGGTCAGGGTCGGAAGTCAAAAAGAGAATGGCATTAGAACGAATAGCATGAAACAGCAAACACATTTTTTTTAAAGAACATACATAACAAGTATGAATGACATATAAAAAAAATGCCAGTAAAGTCACTTGAGAAATTTATGTCTCGGTTCATTTGGAACTCCAGACGTCCCCGTATCCGTCTTTCTTTACTTAAAAATCCTACGGGGGAGGGGATTCCCTGAGATGAGAATGTATTTCTATGCAGCTCAGCTTAGTCAAGTAGCAGCATCTTTTGCCCCTCCCTCTACTCTCTCCTGGGCAGACTTTGAGGCATCATACTAGGGAGTACAGAGGCTGTCTTTTGTATGGGGCCTACCCAAGCAGGGAGCCTCCCGCTGGTGGGGAAGCTTCCGACCACTAAATTTGCCTTCTCAATATGGGATAAGTGTAAACCCTGTCTTAAGATTCACTCTATATCATGCCCCTATGGGACAACCCAAAGTTTCCAGCAGGACTCGCCCATGCCTTCACACGTAAATTTATCTCCATGGGCATATACTTCGCCAAGCACTTAATTAGCAGACATTAGATGACCTCAGGACTCCCTCCCGGATCTCCCTCTCTCTCAGTTTCCTTGATTACCTGCAACTTAGACACTTCCTAACACCACAAATTGCTGAGATGCCGCAGACAGAACTCTCCCCGTTTGAATTCCCCCGGGAGAAAAGGGATGATCTCCTCAATATATAGGCTTAAATTGGTTTCAGTACCAGAAGCAGGTGGTCGTCGTGAGAGGGAATGAGAGAGAGATCTGGAGCCCCCTTTCCCTGGGGAGGACCCCCTGGGTAGATGTCAGGGAAGCTGTGTTTACCTGCTCTATTTCCACATGTATAAAGGAAAATGCTTATAAACTTTATTACAGATGGTACTATACACCTGACAAACTCATTCAAATGTATCCTGGCAGCTCCCCTGACTGCTAGAGAAACTGTGGCCAGATGGGCACCTTCCTTCACCTCTGGTGGATGTGTCCTGTGGTCTCTGATTTCTGGGATAGGGTGGCAGCTCTTCTATCTTACCTGCTCCCCACCCCTGTCACAAAGGACCCCTGGGCCTTTTTTACTTTGTCACCCCATTGACGGACTAGATTGCCCATCTCAGAAGCTAGCTGGCCACATCCTGGCTTCAGCTAGATGCCTTGTGGCTAAATTCTGGAAACGAACAGATCTACCCCCACTGCCTGCCCTTTGTTCCGCATTATGGCACACAGCTTATATGGAGAGCATTACCCATTATCTCCACGATAGGGAAGATAAGTTCTTATCTGGTCACCTTGGCTAACACAGCAAACGCAACCATAATTTTATTGCTTACGACCTCTGCCTAATCTTGGCGACACCTTCTTCCTCCCCTCCCCTTTTTATCCCTTTCCTAGAAATTAAAAACAGTATTTAATTGCTTGGTTGTCTCTTGATCTCTTTTCTATAGGGCTTATCCAAATCATTTTTGTTTTCGCCATTTGTAACACCAGTTATAATGTCTTGAAACATGTATGATTCTGTTGCATTACTGTTCAATAAAATCAAAGTTATAAAAAATGTCAGTAAAGCTTATTTTTAAAATTTAAAAAAGGTTAGCCTTGAGAAAGACGCATTGAACTTGTAACTACTGTGTTATTAGATTCACCAATACCTACTGTCAAGCTGTCCTAAAGTGTCATCGTTACATCTGAGAGCTGCAGCATATCATGGATTTTAAAAATAAGCTTTTACTGACATTTTTTATATGTCAATCACACTTGAGAAACCAGTGTTCTGTATGTTCTTTAATAAATGCGTTTGCTTGTCATGACTCTGACCTCACCTAAGGCTTTTGTGACTTATCTGGGACATAAGGGGTTAATCACAACAGCCACTTGGCCTGTTCTTCAATGCTGAGTGTGGCCGGGAGATCTATATTGAATGTGGGTGAGCTGGATTCCAATAAATGGGCAGACTAGATGGGCCATGTGGCTCTTATCTGCCGTCACTTTCTATGTTTCTATGTATGTTTCTATGACTAATGCCCCTTATCCACCCCAAATATGACTTATTACCAGTTAACTGCCACCACCAAGACTATTTACAGGAGGTCTTAGGTTTTCCTTTACACAAATTTAACACAAATATGCTTTATCAGGATTATCATCAACTCAGAATGATCCCTTCTGTTACCAATAAATAGTGTTTAATAACCAAGCTGGTCGTACACGTAAATTCGTAAGAACCCAGAGACATGAACTTATTAAGTGATATTTAATATGATAAGAATCACAACGCTTATTTACAAAAGCATAACAAAATGGACATACAACATGCAAAACAGTTTCTTATAAAAATAAAAAGGGAAAAACACAGACTTATGCAAACATCTTCCCTGCTGGGATTAGCAGAATGCTTGGGAATAGGGAACACTTCCTTCCTTCAACGATCCCATGAAGTGAACAAAGTTATGTATCTGGAATACACTTTTTAAAAGCAAAATCTGCTCCTCTAAAACAGCCCCCACCTTTGTGAAAAGTGACAGGTTTGATTCTGGAGAAACTCTTCCTCAGAGATATAGCTTTTATGACACCCCAATATCCTGATCCATTTACGACAAGAGCCATAACTTGTTCTGCCCCACTACCTTCAAGCTATTGCCATAAAACAAAACCAGATCCTGGCCAAATACAGGTCACTCTATATCCTAATTAATTTATACACAAGATATTTGATTATATCCTGTTTTTTTGACTCCCGACACTAACCTATTGTATTGTTTACAGGTGCCAATGCTTGGTTTCCTTTTGGAGCAGCGGTAAATCAGAAACACGAGAAAGACCACAGGTGAAACACACACTAGACTACTGTACTTTGATCCCAGAGGATCTCTACCATTCCGGTTCTGCTTTACAAAATACTACTTGGACTGAACGCATGGTACTTTTCCAAAAATTCACGATTCACCATGTGATTGCTACTAAAATACATTACTTTACAGTAATCTAAACCAACTCTAAATCTAAAAGAACCGGATTCAGAGAACCCACTGCACTCAGAGGTGCTGGGATCAAACGCTGGAGGCCCACTGGACCCAGTCTTCCATGCGGGCAAGGAGAGGCCACTTCTTTTGCCCATGCCGCGTGGGGTTACGATCCCTGTTCCCTATCTTAAGACTTCTACACCATCCTCACATGGGGCCTGATCCAGAGCTACGAAAATTCGCACGGCGGGCGAATGCGTACGTTCGACCGTGCGAAAAAACATGCACGCCCCTAACACTCCCATAGTAAAGTACCTGCTTACGGCGGCTATACCCTACACTGGGTACTACCGTCGGTCGTACGAATTTTCGCACATAATACGCTCAGCGTACGGGCTTAGCACGCCCATACTGTACAATTTAAATGGCTATCCCCGCCTCTCTATAGTAAAACGAGCGCCCAGGCGACCGTCGTACTGAACGCACGCCCCTCGAGCGAAAAATTCGCACACAATACGAACGCTATACGCTCATGTCGTCCAGCCGACAGGAAGCTGTCATACTGGGCATGCGCAGTGCGAATTTTCGTACGCAAAAAAACGTCGTACGCTCGCACGAAATCGGCCAATTTCGTAGCTCTGGATCAGGCCCATGGGCACTGGAAGTCTGGATAAAGCAAAAGGCGCTTAGCATGCCCTCAATGTACAATTTAGAAATTTAGGGTAGACACGCCAGGAGGGGTACACAAAATGAGGGATGATCTAGGTAGACAGGAAACATGAACATGTTTAATGCCAAAAAAATGCAAAATCATGCACTTGGGGCACACAAACCCAAAAGATCAATAAAGCATTAATCGTGCTACATTAGAAACTTCTGAAGAGGAAAGGGATCTTGGAGTCATTATTTCATGTGACTTAAAGGTAGCCAAGCAATGTAATAAAGCAATGAGAAAGGCAAGTCAGATGCTTGGTTGCATAGGGAGAGGAATTAGTAGCAGAAAGAGAGAAGTAGTGATGCCCCTTTATAGATCGTTGGTCCGACCTCACCTAGAATACTGTGTTCAGTTCTGGAGGTCATATCTCCAGAAAGACAAATACATTAGAGACTGTGCAAAGAAGAGCAACTAAGATGGTCCATGGCCTGTGTCACAAAACATACCAAGAAAGGCTAGATGAACTAAACATGTATAGTTTGGAGCAGAGAAGGGAGAGGGGGGATATGATAGCAGCTTTCACATATATCAAGGCTTGTGTCTGGCTAGAGGAGGGTAGCATTTTTCAAAGGAAAAGGTGTAATAGAACACGGGGGCATGAATATAAACTGGAGGGTGGTAGATTCAGAGGAAATACACGGAAAAATTATTTCACTGAAAGGGTGATAGATAAGTGGAATAGCCTCCCATCTGAGGTGGTTGAGGCTAACACAGTAGAACAGTTTAAACATGCTTGGGATAAATATAAATATATCCTAAATCTTAAACTAAATTGAGGGTAAATAGGGTTTAGGGCAGTTAAAAAAAAACTAATGGGCAGACTGGATGGGCCATGTGGCTCTTATCTGCCATCACTTTCTATGTTTCTATGAAATACTCCATTGATCTCCGCATTCTGCCATTGGAAAGTATGTAACTCTGGATCCAGATTTGCACCATGAAAGTGACAAGTGCGCAGTTGAGAAACGTTTGTGATTCCGAATCCTAGCGATCTGAAAACACTCCATTTGCAGAGGTCTGGATTTGGGTAAACAACAATGGAGTATTACTAGCCACATCTTTGGACATCCTATACCTGTTCCTAACACCAAAATACAAGAATACTGATCTTCCTAATCAAACCATCTGTGCCTAAAGGATCCCATCAGGAATAGGTGAGATTCAGGTGAACGCATCAGAGTTTATTATTATCTGTACTTACTGAAATGTGTGCCGTAAACTCAAACTAAACCAGAATTTTTAGATTCTGTCCCAATTATGCCTATACTTAGAAATCTAACACCACGAAAATTATACCTCTCTAATACTCCAAAGATTGGGACTATTCCATTAACAAATTACAGTGCTATACATTTGGCCCTCAAGGAGAAAGCAATTATTGAGTTCAGATCATCCTACCTTTTAAACCACTGCACAATAATCAAGAATAATCCAATGTTGAAATAAACAACAAATTGATCCCTGTAAGAATACATTACAGCCTCAAGCACATCTCATTCATCTACACAATATGGATATTCACAGATGTGTGCTGAGAGCTTGCCTAAAGAGACTTGCTAATTACAACAATCATTTAGTTTAATACATATTTTATAGCGTGTAATTAGACTTGGGAAAATTTTATAGCTAAATTTCATTCACATACACCCCCAAAGCACAATGATTTTATTTTGCAACTCTGTTTACAAATGACTTACTTTTATAACACAACAGTAGCTCAAGGGATGACTAAAAGGTAATAGAAGCAGCAAGTGCCTCTTACGCAAACCTGACTATAATTTTTCTATAAATATTAGAGATGGACTAACTTGTTTTGCTTGGAAGAACTATTGGTCCTGAATCGGAAAATACTCCCAATGCATTTAAACATTCCACAGAACCAAAGCTGGTTTGTTGAACACATCACACTGAGAAATATGAGGTCATAATCCTTTTATTTTATTTTTTTACACTATGTAAGTTTCCCTAAAGGACTCCGTGCACATTAAACACACAGCAGGTCACAGAGAGGAAATTGTTCCTGAGCAGTGTGCTGTTTGTTTGATTTTTTTTCCCCATTGTCAGTAGAAAGGACTGATTAAGCTCCATACAATCTCTGTTAAATGTGGTTTTAATGGGAGGTAGGATAATGTATTCAGACAGAACTTTAAAATATTAAATATATATTCATGGTCCTTGAATAAATTACATTGCTGCTATTGAAAATGCTGCACGGAATCATGGGATTTTTATAGCTCTGGATTGAACACCACTATTCAGAGCAAAAGACAGTACAGCCAGAACACGTCTCACTGGGATTGATTGATCAGTCCTTAAACTTCCTTCTCCAAGTAATCAAAAACCAGGGAGGCCTTCAAAGCTGAAGAATATTTACATCTCTTTAGTATGTGCCATGCAGTTTATAAATCTGGACACACAGATTTATAAACTGCATGGCACATACTAAAGAGTATATGACAATCAGGATGTCTGAACAATATGACCATTGCTATTCCAGTCCAATCAGGATGAGCATGACAGTGGAGACTGCACAGATTACGTAGCAGTGTGTGGCTATAATACAATGTCCCCAGCGATCATCTCTGCGTTATTTCAGGAGCCCGTGGGCATAATAGACTGTGTGATAATGCATTGTTTTCTTTGCAGTAATTGGGAGGAAGTCTTTTTGTAACCTCCTCCTTTTCCATTATAACCTCATTCTATATATTGTCCATCTCCATAAGCTGATCAAACTTGAACATATTGGTATAAGTCTTTTGTACCTTAGTAGCATCAACTCAACAGATTTTCTTTTTGGTCAATAAAGTCACTCGGAAGGCCCCCAAAAATACAGGTTCTAATGTCTGATTACACTTTTTCTAATTGTATTTTTTTTTCCTTAAGAATTTATCCATCTAAATCTAGAATTTTTTACCAATGGACCGTCATTCATGAATAATTTTTTCCCAAACATGCTCAGTGAAATGATTCAGCCAGTTTGTGAAGATAAATAATTACCTAGTGGGCAAAAGTTCCCGAATAGAAGGCCAAGTGGTACAATTTTACAAATGGGAAAAAAAATGCAATTAGAACTATAAAAATGAAACACTGAGATACAGGGATCCAAGTAATACACTAACATGAAAACATTTAGTCAAATTTGAAATTTCCCTTTCATAATTTTTGTAAGATTGGATTATTATTAAAGCCGTTTACTTACATTAATTAACCATGGCACGTAAACAAAAAAAAACACACGCCTGTTTTCATAAAGGGTGTGTGTACATACACTGGCAACGTTTTCCATGCATCTGTTTAAAATTCAGGCTGTGTTTATTGCCAAAATATAGTAAGGATGTGCAATACTTAAGTAGAGGTTTTTCATCTGACCTTAATAAACAACAGAGGTACAGAGGGCCGTCATATAAATAATAATCATACAGCGAGACTTTCTCCTACGTTTTCCGCTAATGTGGATTTATATCATCAGATTTGTTATTTTAAGGATTACATAAACTGCAAACAATATAATAGAGATTTCTGCTTCTACTAAGTTCCTCTTTTTAGTAACTTCATTAATGAAGGACACAGTTGCACAGCAAATTACCTTCAGTTTGCCCTGCTTTGACAACCTGCTCAGCATGGCTCAGTCTGAAGATGCTGCTGCTGCTAATCAAAATATTACTCAATTTAACCTTATCTAAGGATTAAATAATTCAGGTGTGAAAGGGGCATCTGGATTGGTTAAACAAGGGATAGGATTAAGGTTTGTGCGTGCCCACATTGAAATAGACAAATACACAGCATTTATACACTGACACACAGGGTGAAAATAGAATATGTTGTGTAAACTTTGCGAACTATGTAAAGTAACTTTATCATTTGTAATTGTCTGAACGGACTAATAAAATATATAAAAAGAATAAAATAAAATATAATAATAAAAATAAGAATAAAGTATAGCTAAATCGGTAAGGCACTAAAGTCTCTATAATGGCAAAGTGGTTAAATGTTGTGTGTTTCCAGAAAAAAAAACCCCAAATGTTTTGCAACAAAGGGCGTTATACAGATTTTATGCCCCAGGAACTTGCTAAACTTCAACAGTTTCTCAGAGTGAACCTAGAACAGACTTTCCACTTAATCCAGGTGGTCGAGTCTCATGATATATTCATCCTACACCTCCAGGAACTACAGCTTCTTAGTTTATGGGAACCAGTGTAATTAACGTGAACAAAAACTAGTTTACAATTTTTATTGTGTATTATACAAATGGGCAGTAATCTCTAAGCAAATAATAAAAAAAATAAGCAACAAACCAAAAAATGATTGAATAAAATATTTCCCAAAACTAACATCAAATATTATAAGATAAAAAAATGTTCATTAGTTGCAATTAAAGTGGAAAAAAAAAACTAACTAAAATCTAAGAATCTAATCTAAAAGAAAACTAATGCGGTTAATGAGCAGAGATGTTAGGAATGCATGGTTTTGGAAACATGTTGCTAATTACATGATCTAAATCATAAGTAACAGTCCATTTGAGCATTTTTGCAAATTATAATTTCCAGTGCACAAATGTATTGTAAATAGCTGGGAGGAGCATGAGCACTTAAAGGACTAGTTAGGTGCCCAGTCCTATTACTGCAATAAATTTCAACAATAAATAGACATTTGGTTTAGTCACATTTTAATCAATCAAAATAAAAAAAAATGTGTAGGACAACAATAGCAAAATATTGTAATAAAAATAAACACAGTGTTACTTAAATATCTAATGTTTCTTTGATTTGGATTTGCGGTCTTTCTTGGCTGAAGACGTTTCCTCGGGGGTGGGATCACACAGTGCATGCTTGATAAACCTTTGAGCTGCTCCCTTGTCCAGTCTGGCAGCATTTTTACGATCTGTTATCTCTTTGACTCTGTTCATATAGCTTCGTATTCGTTCCTACAATTACAAAGAGCAAAGCTTACACACAATAGTTAAACACATTACCTTAGGTCACGTTATTCTACCAATGTTGTTTTATACGGTGTATATTAGCAATTCCTATGTAATATGATAAACAATTCCCAAAATGCAAAACATAAAAAATCTAATAATATGCCACACAACACAAAACCACAAAGGACCTGATTCACACTTACTCCCACCTAACTCACTCTTCCAGCCCCAAACCCACTCCCCATTTATAGGTACCTTATGGCACTTATGAGTGCCATAGGGCTACCTTATCTGTCCATGCAATGTCCGTATGGATATTGCAGCTCCCCGCCTCCCTCCTGTCCTCCCCAAGTAATCTAAATACCTCCCCCCTCCCATATGGATGTAAATTACTGAGTGCGGTCTTTAAAGACTGCACCTATGCTATCTACGTACCGATCTGACACATAGATAGCGTAAATGACCTACTACACATGCGCAGTAGGTCATTTCAGGCAAATACGCATTTAAGAAGCAGAAGCTTCTTAAGTGTGAATCAGGCCCCAAATTTCAGTCGAGTCTAAGTGCATGATGGGTAAATCTAAAAAACAAACTTAGGGCTAGTTTTACTTATCTTCTCAAAAGAAAAAAAATGGAGATGTTGCTCATAGCAACCAATGATGTTCTAGCTCTTACTTTCCCATTACATACTAAAGAATGTCAGCTAGAATCGGATTGGTTGCTATGGGCAACCTTTTGAGAAATGTAGTATATTTACACAACATATTCCTTAGATCTCTTTCCATACATTGCCCTTTTAACAATCAAACCAATATTACAGTGAGTAGACTGACAAATAAATTGGGAAGTGTGCATTTTGATATTTCCAGTTTGGTTCACCATGGAAGGAAACCAAGGGACTGCAGACAGAAGTGGTCTGTTCATCTATAAGTAGAAATAAGTCTAAATCAGGCTCAATGGGCTGGATTCAGACATAAGTAAGGGCTTGAAATAAGTTACTCCTGGGCTAAACCAAGTTGATTTCGGGGGGGGGGGGGGGCTATTATTAATTT
>WWET01000516.1:590688-613382 GCA_011038615.1 Limnodynastes dumerilii
ATACACACACATACATACATACATACATACATACATACACACATTCAAGAGGCCCAAATTAAAACTTAAATACATCATCTTTCTGACTTCACATTTCAACCTCTTAAACTTTTAATTTTCTGTTATCTATTAAAGAGAGTAATACAGTTAAAATACCAGCATTGCACAACCTGATCATTTGGTTGTAATAAGCATAAAAATGGCAACACTACTAAAACTAGTAGCAATAGTAATTTATATTTTTTCATACTACAATTAATTTATCCCATCAATACTTTTGCTTTGAGTAATGAGACACCTAGGGCCCGATTCAATTAGGATCGCGCAAGCGTTAGATGGGAAAAAGCTTGCGGTGGGATTTTTCCCGTCTAATATGGTAGCAGATTTTTGATGCGCATCTCTGTGAGGTGCGCATAAATATAAAAATAAAATAAAGAAACTTGCACAATTAGCTTTGCACTGCTAATAACGCGGATGCACGGCTAATTGAATGGGACCCATAGAACACACAGTTCACAAAAATCATGCTAAGATGTGTACATTTCAGTCAAAGACAAATATGTTTCCATGTCAGGATTGCAGGTTCATTTTATGTATGTGCACAGGGAAAATACATGTAGCATACTCACTGCAGTAGAGTTAAAGCTATGAGAGGCCCCTATTTGAAACTTAACATGCAGTGTGTGTAACTTTCCAACAAAAACTGCAATTTAGAAGTAATATAAATGACTAATACAGAAGAGCCTGAGGCTACGGGTCCCCAAAGGACACCTCATATACATTTATATTTCATAGAATGGAGTATAAATACATACGCCATTCTTTTATGTAGCATTTAGGAGCCCGTAAATGATGTCAAATCTGGGCCATTAAAGCAAAGATCCAGACCTAAGTGTTTGTTACTTTTCATCGCGTAGCGTATTTTCTATGCACTCCCCTCGCTCATATGTACTCTGGATGTGTTACGCTTGCCAAACCCTACCTTAACTTTTCAAAGCGTAACTATTAACGTACGTAAAGGCTTCATGTACACAAGTGCCTAAGCACGCCCTTACTGTACGAGTTAAATGCCTCACCCGCCTCCGAAGCGCAATTACGTGTGCCGTATGGATGTCACGCCCCTTCGTTCTTAGTTACACTGTTGATACGTGGCTGGTACGTACGTTCAGAGTTACATGGTGTAACATCTGCCGTGCGCATGCGCAGTAAATACTAATGGATAGCGTAAGATCGCTCGCGTACGTAGTTTAAGATCTGGCCCGATCTGCTTATATGGAAATCATTTACATGGACTTTTCTCTCTAGTTCCTGTTTCTTTAAGATTTAATATTCTGAAAGAGGTTTCTCATAGTTCTGCAAACGACACTAACAAATATATATATATAGAATAATGGACTGTACCACATATACGCCATTAACATGCTGAGGTTAATGTCCCTACAGGGGACATATGGGATCTTTACAATAACAACCAAAAGAACTGTAGAATACTGAACCCTTTCCAAAAGAGGGTTACTGTCATTAAGCACATGATTTATTGCATTGATCAAGGGGATTGCTCAGTTTCTGGCACCAGATCAAGACATTTGTATTATATCAAATTAGACCAGGGCTCCACAAATTCTGGTAGAAGTTAGGCTCCACACCAAATACTAAATAATAATACACAGACATATACACACACTTACCTGCCAAAGTCTTCTCTCCCTGCCTGTCACAGAGGCGCACTCTTGCTGTGGACGACGTAGGAGGAGCAACACCTGCATTTTATCCCCAGAGGGGTCCCCCGTGGTCACTAAACCCTCACCTGCTGAGACTACAGGAACAAGCGCTACTGTCCCCATAGCTTCAGTGGCAAGCAGAGGCTGCGGGGCGACCTCTGCAGTATGCACCCACCCCCATGGATCAACCAGCTGTTCCTTACTTCACAGCAAGCAAGCGACTGGTATTTGTCGAGCCGTGAATTAGGCTACATATTATAAGCGTCTTCACTCCAGCTGAGGGTTTCATAGTGAAATGCTGAACTTGATGGACACAGGTCTTTCTTTAACCTAAACCAGGTAACTGTATAAGTGTCGACTCTTCCTGATCTTTTTATGATCAGACAAAAACTCTGTACATGGAGCCAGTCACTGACCCCACAGACGTAGGAGATCTACTTTAAAAATACTACAGATCACGTTGCAGTATAGCCCTTCAAAACACTACTTACATTAAGGCTTGGCAAATACCAGTCACCGGGGTGACTATAAATTGGGAACTGGCAACCGGATGAATGCAAAGGAGCAACTACCGGTTTATCCATAGGGTGACCTCCCTGGCCTCTTTCTCACCAGCTGACACTGTTTGGAGAGAGGGGTCCAGCAGCATGATGCAGCCTGTGTCTGCAGTGTCAGTGGGGGAGGGATTAGTTACTATTTTTTTTAAACATTTGTCTATTTTGACAAACAACTTTATATGGAAAAAGTATTGGAGATGATCTGCACCTCACCTGTAGCCACTACCTCCAAGAACACTAGAAAGGAGCTTAGCGGAAGGGTGACCGAGAGAAGCACAGGTGTCCTGCAACACTATCCGCACTTTACAAACACCCAAAGGATGAATAAAAACCTAAAAGATGGATAAAACAGAAAAGTCCAAGAAACACTCTCTCTATGTCCTTTGAATCACTCATTATTGGGTTTTTAAGCAATCCTTCTTCCTGTCCTGTCCCCCACTATGGGGGAGGGGAGACATGGAAAGAGATGGATATAATAATATAATTTAATAAACACATATGAAAAGCAATGAGACAAATAACAATGAAACAATAGAATATTATGCACATGATGATAGCTACAGTAGTCTCAAAAATAGAATAAAAAAAATATAAACACACCAGAACTCACATTGAACTTTATTATTGCTTTATTCATCTTTTAGGTTTTTCTACCAGCAATTTACGCTCACAGGACACCATTGGCAATCGTGCATGGGTATCAATGTATACACAGACGATTTTCCATATAAATTGGTCTGTCGATAAACTTTAAAAAAAATGAGTCTAACTCTGACTTACTTCATGTTTATTTAATACATATAAACCTATCAGCAACCCTATAGAGAGCTGTAAATGACGAACATAATGCATATAAGCCAAGGACTAATATGTGCTAATACACACACGCTGTTTTACTTTAAAGCATTTTTTATGTTGCTAGCATATACATTACCTTTACACTGAACACTGCTCCTTTGATATGCCCCCTGCAGACATGCTCTGCCTCCTACAATGTGACATGCAGTCATATATAACATTAAAAAAAAGTAATTCACAGAAGGAATCCACCAGCCAAGTGAAAATGTTTGCACTGTAGGAAATGAGCAAAGACTCGCTGTTCTAATTATTTTATTTGTCATGCTCTCTCTTTGTAAAAATGATGGATAGTGGTACTGGCTGCAAGGTTCTCATTCCTGTAACGTCTACAAGATATATACTGTTACAAGGAGTACAGAGTATAATGTTACAGGCTGCAGCTGGATAATTTACACTCACAGCTGCATGAGCCAATAGGTCTTCCCTTCACTTGCAATCTTTCAAAGCATAATCCAGCCAAGGAAAGGGAGGGGGGGGATAAAATATGTACACAACTCACACACTATCTTACATTCATATAGTCTTCGTTCCTCCTTCATTTCTGGTTACTTTAACCCCTGCAGAGTAATAAAGGTCTCCATCCCTGACATTAGTAACTTTAAACATATCAGCTATTGCACTACATCACCCAAGAGGCAAACCGGTTCCTATAACAGTGCAGCAATGCTTTGATTTATTAACTATGTGGCCAAACGTATCAACAAAAAGTTAAGATTTATAGTATGGTAGCATAGTCCATTCTGCAGCCGCTATTTCATTGATTTAGTGAAAAAAATGAAAAATATTGAAAAATAAAGGAAAAGTCACAACAAAATAACTGCTGTTACATGTAAAAATAAGATTATTTATAATGATGTGTTGTTTAGCCAAAAAATGACAAACATTGTTTATACTTGAACAACATAAAAGAGCTAAAAGGATTCTATTTCCCTGTCTGTATACACAGAACAAGTGAATGTAAATATTTGTACCTAGCACAAGCATTTTGTGATAATAGACTTAGTAAGAGATCCCAGCATAGGGCAGGTCATAAAAGGCCCCTTTTATCTCTTCCCAGTTAAGTACAAAAAAACTCCCAGAGCTTGCAACAAACTAAATATTAAAGCGCTTAAAGTGTGACATTCACCTGCACAACAGAGGCAGCCATTTTGTATACAAAGTGAACAGTCTATAAAAAGCCCAAACTGAAACGACAAAAGTATTAAAAAGATACAATAATAATTTTGTGTAAATTAATACAATGTATTGCTTCACTTCACAAAATGTCTGCCTCCACTGTTAGCATGCACACCAATGTTTTTCCATAGTATGCAAATGTCTACAAGACACATTTTCAATAAACATGAAAAAGGTGTAACGTCTTCTTACCAGCTCCTCTTTCACTGGGTGTTCCTTAGGATTAATGCCTTGAGTTGTCAAATATACTACAATAAAGGAAATATGATATTACTTGTAAACCCAAATAGAAAATACATTTCAGCATCAGCATTAAAGCCCTTACCCCAGAAGAGAGAGTTTAATGTGTAGGCCGATACCAAATCCAATTTCGCTTGTTCCAGTGGATCAATCTGCAATAAAAACATACAACAACATTTACATGAGCTGGGAAAAGAAACATTCACAATACACCCACAGAAAGAGCACTTTCACAAGGGTGCTTAGCTGGCATTAACGGGCAGCTTATGAAACACGTTTTTTAGAAAAACAAATTCATGCATTTATAAATGTTGTGACTGCCTGCGCCAACGTCAGATGGTTTGTTAAGATTTAGGCTAGGACATCCCGCAAGCCAGATGTGGCTGAATGCTAGATGTCAACACCGAAACAGGAAATGAGGAAAGAATTTAACTCTAGAGCTAGGACACATAGCCCCCCACTATGTGTGAGACGAGGGAGTGTTTTGGTCTTCAGAGTGACTAAAATTTGTGTGCTGTGAAAACAGTCTGTTTGGCTTGAGGTGAATTATTCCAGGGAAAAATGAAAAAAAATAGTTTTTTCTTTTTAAAAGTCACGAATGTGAAAGACCTGAAGACCTGTGGGACAGTCACACATATGGAAACCAGAGCACAACATTTCTGTTGGCTATGCCCAGAATAGCAGCCATTTTGTAGCCTGAACAACCACCAATAAGCTGAAAGGTCATGTGATTCAACATGTGTAGGCCACAAAAAGACGTAACAGATTTCCAGTTACCAATTACTGACCTGTGGAGGAACAACTGGTTAGAGGGCTCAGACTGAATAAATTGTTTTCAATAAACCATCTCAAACAAGGGGCACAGTTTAATACAGTTACAGGAGCCAGCAGTATAGGTAATATATTTAGCTACACAGTGACTGGCTGACAGAAACGTTAGCAACCACATGCTGCAGCTTTGTGAAGGAATAAGATCCTTAAAAATAGTTTCTTACAATTCAGTTTAAAAATATAAAACAGTTTATTAACTAATAAATATAGAATAAAGCTGTTATAGTCACCAGTCATTAGTAACAGTGATAAGAGACTTGATTGGTTGTCATTTGCTTTATATACCCCCTTCATCTACACTTAAATAAGAGGGACTTCACATAATTTTTTTTCTCCAATTTCATACCCCATTCACATCACCATGAAAACCCCAGGTAAACCCTGGTTATTGCCAATGCATGGTCCAACTACCCTACTTAAGATGCGATGTGAAAGGTCCTGGGGTTTACTTTCCGGGTCTAATAACCTGGGGATTAGACGCCGACAGAGCGGGTCTAATAACCTGGGAATTGGACGGCGGCAGTGTGGAAGCACATAAAACATGGATGGAAGGGATCTGATTACTATTGCTATAGAAGTAGTAAACAAATCTCTCACCGGCAGCCACACGACGCCCATCACACTGTCAGGGCAGAACCAGATCCGGGAATTTCCCTGGTCAATCCTGCAGTGTGAAAGTAATCATTCCAGGGTCTGTGTCCCTGTGATGATCTATTTGATACGGTGATATGCCGGCGGGTTGTAAGACCCAGGTTATTGCAAGGATGGTGATGTGAAAGTGGTATTAGTATAGATAGCGGTGTAAAGCCATTGACAGGTGCAAAAAAACAAAACCCCCATTACAACTAGCGATTAGAAACCTGTTATTTGCATTGACAGCTGTCTTACAACAAAAGATCAGGTACAATAAACTAGTTTACAGCATTTAACAAAATAAATAAGATTAAAATATGAGGCTTACATAATATTATAACCCATTACCTCCCAAGATTCTCCCCTCACCATAGCCAGTGCTGCTTTTAATAATGTGTGAGGAAGGAAGGGTTATGGGTGTGTTTGAGCATAAAAACTAACCACAAGAAACAACCAAATATTCTTATTCACACTGCTGCAATATACTTATTTAATCAAACGCCTGTTGTGTATAGCAGCCCCTGCCATTGCTCAAGTTTGTTTGAAGGAAAAAGAAAAAAAAAATGCTTTCTAGAGGGGGCTGCAAAAAAATAAAAAAATACATAAAATCACAGAGCAAGTGTTCAGTATGAGAGACACAGAATACTTTTCCATGTCCTAAGCGACAGAACAGCTTCTTTTGTAAGACACGGTGATGTTACTCATGATAAATGACCACGGCTAGAATTCAGAATTTAGTGAACAATTAGACACCCTGTAAATTCATGTACACGAAGAGCTAAATTGACTAAACTGTGAAAAAGGAAAAATGAGGATGTTGCCCATAGCAACTACTAACAATTAAGCTCTAATTTTCCACATACTAGAAAATTTCAGCTAGAATCTGATTGGTTGCTATGGGCAACATCTCCAGTTTTCCTTTTCCACAGTTTAGTAAATCCAGCACCGTGGCTTGCAGTCACCCGTCTTTGTAAGGATGCTTCTCAGAATCTAAGTGACATAATACTAATACAAGTATACTGCAGCACTGTGTGAGGGCTTCACCTATATTTGATTTGCAGTTGCTAAAAAGAATAGGAGTATTTTTAACTGATAACTTCAGGTTGATGAGAAAAGAAAGCCAATTCCTGACATTTGCATGCATAATCATTTTAAGCTTTTGATCACAGCTTCTTTAATAAGCCACTTCCCCATAGCGCTACGTGACCTGATGCCTGCATAGAAGGAACACCCCTGAAAGAGACAATTAAAGCCCAATTACACTACAATACTAACTATTGGCTCGGAGAACTTGAAATTACCAGTGACATCAGACGAGAGATGCGTCTGGTGTTGGGTCACGTACACCTGCTCCCCCAGGGTTCATTAGGAAGAGGAGCTATAAGATACACTATTAGAGTGTAAATATTTAAAGATTAACGGTGGGTAAGGCATTCTTTTAAACAGATGACCTATTTCTCTAAGTTATGTTAACCTCTACATTGCATGTGATTTGACTTCTGTAAAGATCTATTGAAAATTAAATCTGCATATCAACAGTGCCACCTATCATTCGTAAATGAAACCGGATTCAGAGAGAGAGAGAAAAAAGGCTAATGTTGGAGATACGTGGCAGTGAGGCAATGCTGGAAGCTCTCTGCAGTGCACTATTGCCATCACCAGTCATACAGACCAAGAAGGGAACCCATCACAGAGGCGAATCTGGCTTCTCTCCTCGGTCTACCACCCACAACCAGAATAAGTGGTGTGTAATTAAAGCTGCAGGGACACCTACACCAGGAAACGGGGCATCGGACGATTAAAATATACAACTCAACTTAGAACATGGAAAAATAGATTTGTATTTTCTTTCTTTGTTATTTCACATATGAAGTCTTAGTTAGCCTTAGAAAGGACCTAAAATAAAACGTGTGACCTAATTTAATGGAGGAATTCATCCAAGACTAAGAGTTCTCCATCTAATTTTTGCAGGTACTGCTTTTACAATCCCATTCTATGCCCAATTCCTTGCTTTCCTTTCAACTTTATATCCACTCCCTCCTTTACATTTCTTTAAATATCCATGTTGCCTAATCTCTGGGGGGAAGGGGTTGTGCACATACCACCCCCATCCTAAATAAACTCTAATTACAGTATGTGTGTACTTTATGCAAGATAAAAATAAAAAAGCCAATCAGCTCCTTATCTGGTCCTCCAAGATTTGGATCCAAGAAGTAGATCCACACAAATCTGTAAAATTTTAAGCTTATGGACAGAATTCTATAAAGATTTTGGACCGTATTCACAGTTAAGAGTAAAACTGTGAACCTACGTGAATATACGCATGTGAAAAATCCACAATAACGGTTTAGGTAAAATAAATAACCTGATTAACCACTCCCAGTGTCGGGAGTGCTAAGTAAGGACGTAGGTCTCTGCTGCGTATATTTAGGTACGTGTGGACTTAATTATCTGTGAATCGGACGTATGTTTAAGGTGTTTAAAAATGGTTATAATTCAAACATACGCAACTAAACATGATTCTGAACGAAAATATTTTTTTTAACAAAACAGCAAGCACTCTCATTAACATATGTAAACAAAAGCAGCATTAAAAATACAACTTTAAATAAAAAACATCATGACATACTTAACAAAACACAAATGCATACTGCATGAAGTTATAAATATAGAAACACAATGATCCGCTAAATATAGAGTTTCATAAATCTTTAAAAAATGTACATTTTAAGAAGATAAACAAAACAAACAACTAATACAGTTAAAGAAGTAAATCTAATGGTGTTTGGTCAAAATTTAAATGAAAAAAAATGTAAAACTTAATACAAAAAAAAAAAAAGTTTCTACCTTTACAAGGTTAAAGTCTCACACAAAATGTAAAATCAGGGCATGCGCAATTAACTGATCGTAAAAATACAGAGATTCTGCACTTAAGTGTGAATACGGTGCTTTGTGAATAACCAGTGACCTCAGAGCTTTCTAAACAGGTGTAGAATCATATAGAAGCATAAGCCTATATGGACCAAGTACAGCAGCCCTATAATAACAGTACACATTTATCTCCCATAAGACCTTCTGGTGCAGAGAGTATAACATTAGTCATATATATTATTAATAACACTTTAGTAGCTTCTCAATAAGTCCTTATCCTCTGAGGTTCACACTACATGTGGGTGTAACAACTGTAAATCCCAGAAAAATAAAGGTAAAACAAACACTGACACTGGATTGTGCATGCTGCAAACAGAGGTAATATGGCAAAGTGAGAGTTGGGTGTAAGAACAGGCCTGCAGTCATGCAGTCAATTACCTGTTTAATTGGTGAACCTGTCAGTTTATGGTTGTGTTAGAATGAATGTGGACTTTGTAGTGAGACCATGGCTGGAGCACCTGTGCTATGATCATGGAGGCCACAGCTGAATTAGTTAGCCGGACACCAGTGAGGATACACTATCCAGTGTTAGCGCTCCAATTAGAACTGCTGTTGATATCTCCATTGATCTGATTTGCCATC
Organism: Limnodynastes dumerilii; assembly: GCA_011038615.1. Classification (NCBI taxonomy): domain Eukaryota; kingdom Metazoa; phylum Chordata; class Amphibia; order Anura; family Limnodynastidae; genus Limnodynastes; species Limnodynastes dumerilii. Next base: position 600,218 of record WWET01000516.1, read on the forward strand.
TTGCGGAAATAAAACACGTTTATGTCTTGTGCAGGTAATAAATTGTTGGGGAAAAATAAAGTTGGTGACGAAGAACACTATTCTGTTATTACACAGTCACCTGAGTGAGATCACATAGACTTCCGATTGTATAAACTCAACCCGAGACCCGTCTAAGAAAAGGAAATTCTGCCCCATTCTGTAAAACTCGCAATAAATCCGTGTCTGGGGTAATTACCACTTACTTTCTGAAGAAGCTCCGACCGGGGAACAGACATCATCGTGTTCAACATCTGATCAACTGCACCAACAGAATTCTCAAATGCCAACAGATACTCCTGAATCTCTGTGGGATATTCCTCCGTACTTGTGTCCCCATCATCCATTTTCTACCAGAGCAATAGAAAGTACACAATTAGGTTACATTTTGCTTTTAATTAAAAAAAAACAAAAAAAAAACAAAACAAAAAAACAAAAAAAAAACAGGCCGCAGAAAACATGAAACATTTGTAAGTTGCTTTATTAGAGCTTTTTTGTAAACTAAGAACCAATACTCACAGGGCCAGATTTACTAAACATGCGGGTTTGGAAAAGTGGAAATGTTGCCTATAGCAACCAATCGGATTCTAGCTCTCACTTTCCTATTACATACTAGAAAATGTCAGCTAGAATCTGATTGGTTGCTATGAGCAACATCTCCACTTTTCCAACCCCGTAGCTTAGGAAATCTAGCCCATAGTGTTTTCTGATTTTGTATTATCTTATGGCACATCTTATTATTCCACCATAAGGACTACAGCTGTACGTGTTAGCGGTTTACTAAGAATGTTATTTAAAAAATAAATTCACTAGGCAACGCTAAACTCACATAAACAAACGAGGAAAAAAACGCTGCGAACCGGAGTACCCGAATGCCAAAACCAACAACGTCACGGCACGTTCACACCAAGAGATGATGCCAGAAAAACATACCTCACACACACATAGCCCTAATGCCCCAGGGTAATCCTGTTCTAAATCCTTTAAAATGATTGTGTTAGGTAAGGGAGTGGCTGGTAAGAAATACTGTTGAGATACTACAACAGGATGAGACTGGAACAGATTGAGAAATCCCCATCACGTACACAACTAGGAAGAGGAGACGTTCCATCTGTTTATATAACAAAGTAAGTGAATGGCATATTTCCACTTGGCGCAATGAAAAGCTAAATAAAAAGTGCATATTCTGCCCTCTATCAATGCCAAGGTGTCTTACATCTAATAACAGTTCTGCAACAGTGGACACAAACAGATGTACAGTCCGGATGTGTAAGGCAGTCAATCCCCGATACTAATCCCCTACAATACGCAATTACACAGTGACACAGTCTCCTTAACCTCTAGAAACAAGACTGCCACAGAGTTAAATAAAAGGCCATAAATGATAAAAATGGAATTCATGCTATTAATAAATACTTCTTATTTACAGGCCAAGTTTTTTTTCTATACCAACTGGAAACCAAAGAGATCTGTGGATGAATCTGAGGACCATATTTAGCTTCCCAAATACATGTTAAAAAGCAAACAATGTGGATGCAGACGATGCAAGAAAGGAACAAAACAAAAAAAAAATGATGTTAATAGTCATCGAATAATAATCTTATTCTCTGTAATCATTAATACAAATAGCTGGATTTTAAGGAAACAGGCAATATATGATCCAAGAGGGCTTTTAATAATCAAAACCCCTCCCTTGTCACTGAGGGTTATACCTTTATTCCCCTGGCTTTCCCTAACACTGGCCTACAGATCATGCTTTTACTCCTTTTATACTCCTCATTCTGTTAGTGGCTGGTCAGTTACTCTTATTAGGCCTGTTTTTTCTTGTGCTTTGTATGAATCTGGATAAAACATCATCCAGTACAGACGAACATGTTTATCAGTGAATATTAATAGTGATACTGGGGCATAACATTGTTTAATTAATTAATTTTTTGTTTTTGTTTTTTTTTAATCATTTATATATGATTTTTATTTAATGACTTTTCAAAGTTATATTTTAAAGTATAAAACTCAGTAAATAACCCACATATCCCCTAGCATTACACATCAATTTAGCAGTGCTTGGGCTGGATCCAGACTTAAGGAGCTTGAAGTTAAGAGAGGAAAGTTACTTAATTTCAAGCTCCTTCTTAAGTCTGGATCCAGCCCAATGACTATAAGAGGAATAGTTTATGTCAGGGCTTGCCATGGCAGCTAGAAATTAGGAACTCAGGGCAATCATATGCACATTAAGAAGCAACCGCCAGTTTATACTCACCGGTCACCCGGTGGTCTCTTTCCCCCTCGCTCGCCCACTGAAATTACTGGAGACACGATGCCAACTGTCCCTGTAGTTTTAGGGGGCGAATATTCGGTGGGAGCAGGGGAACTTCCCTTGTAGGTAAACTACAGAGGTCGCTCCCCTGGTCATACAGTATGCCTTGTGCCACAAATACACGATGAACAGCGCAGCTACTAGTGGTTTTAGCTATAGACGACTGAGATGACGAGTCAATTAAGACTACTTCAAAAACATTAAACACATGAAAAAATAAAGATAAAACACAAATACAATGTAGTTACATGGACTTATGTTGTCATCCTAAACCAGATACAGAGCTGGAAAAAAAAAGTGTTGAATTTCAAGGGAGTCAAATTCACTTCGGACTGGATTCAGAGACCTGGTTTTTGAAGGCACGCAATTATACGCACACACGCCTCAAGGTAACACCCACGACATTCCCCTAACACGGCCATGTTGCCGGTGACTTACGCCACCATAGCGTACCCTTATCCCTACGCGTGTAGTTATGGCCGTATGTTAAGGTATGTACGTGCGTATCTATCTAACCGCGGCCTCCAATGCCAATTTAAATGCATCCCCCCGTCCAGTCTCACGTAACTTTGAACCTACGGATTTCAATCCCGCCCCTTCATACGTATGTCCCTAAGAGCGATTCACAAGTCTGCGCCTAATGGACTTCCGTGCGTAAATACTACGTAACTTGCGTGGAGAAAGCTACCACGCATGCGCAGTGGATCCGATCCTAAAAATACGCACGCAACACTGCGTAAAAACGGATCTCTGAACCCGGTCCTTCATTCTTTGCATGCAAGGAGAATACTCTGCTTTTGTTATTGCACATAGATACTGACCAGCTTTACTTTTATACTGCTATTTAGACCTATCATCTCCTCTCAACTCAACTGTTCCCAACAGATGAAATTTGCCTCTCCCACTGTATAGTCCATGCATAAATTTCCTGGTCCCCTTTAGAGCTGGCCCTCTGAAATGTAATACTTAACCTCTATGTCTTAAATTTAAACCTATGTAGTTGTAAATACAACATAATTCACACAGCTAATTGGTGACATTTTTAAGTTTGAAAAAAAAAAAATATTTATTTCATTATATTTCATTTTTACTTAAAAAAAAACCAACAAAAAAACCCTTTGATTATATTCTACAATAAGTAATTTAGTGACATGTAGGACACCCCCCCTCCCGTTATCACACACAATGAAACAATCACATTGTTTAAAACAAAGTCCGGAAAGGTCATGCCACGACACAGGTGCCAACTTTATATTCACTAAAGTAGAAACTGTCCTTCATTTATAGGTGCTTTTAAGCTGTGCAGGATACGGTTTAAATTAGACAACTAACCACATCAATAACACTGAACAATGACTGGCAGCCTATAGAGAAAGTAAACTAAACTTCTACTCTGCTCCTTGGCAATGAAACTTTCTCAAACAGGTTTTGGGCAGGGTGACAAATGCTCACACGGTGGATCTGAAAGACATTTTTTATTGTTACAATTTTATAATCTTTTGTAAGAAAATACTCCTAAATTTTACATGCACCACCTACAACAGGGCCAACAAATTATGGAAAATCTAGGCACCAGCTCATAAATTTAGGTGCCAGGTTTTTTGACAGACAATTTTATGGGTATGGGTGGGTGTGTGTGTGTGTCGACTGTCCATATATAATATAGGGCTGGATCCAGCCTTAAGAAAGATCTTGAAATTTAGAGAGGAAGGTTACATCTGGGCTAAACCATGTTGATTGCAGGGGGAAGTCGAGTTTATTTTATTCTTTGCATGCAGGGATATATCTTTGAATTGCTTACTGCACACAGATACTGACCAGCTTTACTATCACACTGTTATTTAGACTTGGGATAGGAAACATCACCTCTCAACACTAACATTGTTTGCAACAGATGAAATATGACTCCCCTGCAATCAACATGGTTTAGCCCAAGAGTAACTTTCCTTTCTTAGGAGCTGATTCACACTTAAGAAGCTTCTGCTGCTTAAGTGCATATCTGGCCGAAATTACCTACTGCGCATGCGTAGTAGGTCATTTACACTATCTACATAGCAGATCGGTATATAGATAGCGTACGTGTGGTCTTAGAAGACAGCACGCTGTATTTTCTGAAGAAAGAGGTGTTTTTAGGAAGAAGTGGGAGGGGGAGGTATTTAGATAACCTGGGGAGGGCGGGGGTGAGGCGGAGAGGCAATGTCCGTACGTATATTGCACAGAGACATAAGGGTAGCTCTATGGCACTCATAAGTGCCATAAGGTACCTTAAAACAAACAGTGAGTTAGGTGCCCATCTGCCCACACCTACCTCACCCTTAAGTGTGAATCAGGTCCTTAATTTCAAGCTCCTTCTTAAGTCTGGATCCAGCCAATAGTCTGTAAAAACAGCCTCATGTAAAAGAAAAAGAAATTCTATGGGCCCGATTCAATTCACTGTGATGCCAGGTCATGGGGCTTTTTTTCACGAATTAGCACTGTGGATTTTAATACGCACCTCAACCGTGAATTTTATTTACTGTAATATTACTGTAATCATATTATTTCCGCTCTTTGGAACACTACAACTAAGTGTAAGCCGAACTCGAGGACCACTTTAAGTCCATATTTCAGATGTAAAAGTTACATACAACCAACTTAAATTTTAGGATCTTTATAGTTAGAAGGTGGGTTGAAAGAAGGGTGTGTACTAGTATTGGTACTGAAAATATTAAAACAGGAAAAAAAAAAGTATAAAGGGAAGAAAAATAATAATAAAAAAATGAATCCAGTGAGAATCAGATTAATAAAAATTACTGTATAAAAATTATTATTTTAATACAGAAAAAGCTACAGAATTCTTATTGAAACTTCATGCTGTTCAGCATATGTTATCATTACAGACAAACTACTTGGGGCAAAAGCCTTTGATGCGTTTTTGGGGGAGAAGGCTTACAGTTTCAGGAGTACGAATGCACCATAGTTTCAACACTTTATTGTGTACGTTGCCATACACCTGGATGCACATGTACATACGTCATTCTGCTCTTCCAAAATTTTTTTATTGTTTTTATCTGTCATAGATATTAAGAATGTCAGAGACGGCATGTATTATAATTATATGCAATAAATAACTACACCATCAGTACAGAGGGATGGTCCTTGGTATCATACCCATTGATATGTTTTAACTACTGTTGAAAAGCAAAAAAAAATTCTAGAAAACATAACACCAGTGGCAAACAGGATTATATGGAAGGTTAAGTGTCTATTTTCATAACAAGCATGCATATAACAACTAAACATAATATAAATAAAAAACTGTCTAAACATTGTATAAAATAAAGCACTGTGTATAGAAAAAACAGCACTGAATCAGTTCAGCAATACATTACAGGCACTGAAATAAATGGTTGAGGGGACATTATCACAGGGGTGTCAGAGGTATCGGTGAGACGCCTTAAAATGAAAGCGATGACTACAACAATCACAAAATACTGATCTTTTCACTCTTAGGGCCAGATTTAATAAGGTGCAGGTTTGGAAAAGTGGAGATGTTGCCTATACCAACCAATCAGATTCTAGCTCTCACTTTCATTTTTACATACTAGAGAATATCAGCCAGAATCTGACTGGTTGCCATGGGCAACATCTCCACTTTTCCAAACCCGCAGCTTAGTAAATCTGGCCCCTAGTATCAAAACCAGCAATGTTTTAAAACAAATAAATATGACATTATATATAAACGTGTAAGTAGTATTCCCACATCTCTAATAGGGAAAAGAGAAGAAATCGTCACTACATAACTGATTTTCTCATTAGACTAATGAACTGGCAAAACTAATGCTCACCCGGTCCTGCTGGTACACAAACACACATGCAACAGAACGGCACGCAGGGCCTCGGCTCACAGGAAACACGTCACCGCTGTCACAAAGCATGATGGGAATTGTAGTTTATCTTCCGCTTTAACTATTTGATGCTTTTAGTCGGATCTCCAGGTTCTTAGGAACTAGCCAGTATGACAAATCAGAAGAAGTATGGGACTTGTAATTCTCCAACAAACCCATTTCCATGTTAATACATACTGTAATTATCTCTTATTGTACATACATAGGAAGGCGTTTGTCACCATGGAAACGGCGTCCTAAACCTCGGCGTTCAATTTGCAAGGGATCAAAACTAAAATCATTTGTGTTTCACCGTGTGCGCAGAAATAAATGTCGGCGGCCATTTAACTGGAGACCAAAATAAATGTAAGTGTAAGTCATAGGCTATAACAAAATGTCTCCTTCTAATAGAGACACATATTGCTGCTAGTTTCTGATATTGACAACTGAGATTCTGTACTTGGATCTGACAGACCTCAAGGCTCAGAGAAGTACTTAATATTATTGCCTATGTGTAAAACTTACATTGTCATATTTACCTTTTGGGTTTTTTTTCTTTACAAATATGTAACTTTCACAAAGTTGTCTATAAAAATGTCTGGGAATTTCCCAATGTCCAGAATATGTCTGTATCATTTTATGCCACTTTATCATGAGTCTATTTTTATAACATTTTTAATAAAACCTGTATTTGGAAAAAAAAAGTATTTTTGGTGTGCAGACCATCAATGTATATATTTTTTCAAATATAATCTTAATACAATATTTTAACTTGACTATTTAATATATTTACTATATATTTAGTATATCATTAAAAATGCTAAATAAAAATTCTTCTCTCAACATTGTGTTTACAATGAAGTATTATTTGTAAAATTGAATAAATCATCATAACACAGGACTATGCAGAGAAGCTTCAATACACGGTAAAATATGTAAACTTCTTTTTATGTATTTATTACATATATTTTTTTTTTTTTTTTATATATATATATATATGCATTTTTTTTTACTTTTTTAACTGTCAAATGTAAGTGTATTAAATAGATATACACATATATTTTATGTATAATACAAAATTATACACAAACTATTTTGTATATGCTAAATGATTCAACTCCCATTGTTGTGAGTGTGTGTGTGTGTGTGTTGGTGTTGGGGGGGAGTCGTATTATATAATCTTTGTATAAATTACATTTATTGTGTAACATATTTATTAATGGTAATATATTTTCTTCAGTACAAAACTTGTCTAGGCTGTGTATACAAGGACATAGAAATGAACAACTGTGACCTAGAAAAGCTTTCTGTTCCTGGGGTAAATTTGAAGCCTGATTTCAAACCGGAGATCACAAGCTACAAGGCGATTGTACCGAGTCATCTGACACAGATCACTGTAGATGCAAGTCCTAGTGACATGGCAGCTTCCTACACACTGATGGTGAGTTTAATATAGACGAGAATATCATACAGAGCTGAGAGCTGGTCATCAAGGGATCTGTTGTAAAAGTCTGCTTTGCAACAGAGTGGTTAAAAGAAAATGTGTAGCTACACTGGTCGAAGTGGAGATTAAGTCGAAGTGGTGGTATGGACATTTAGAAGGGCAGTATGGAAAATATAGAAATAATAAAAGTGAATGGATATTTATAGATTCTCATTTAAATCAGTGGGAGATGTACAGTATGGCAAACCCCCCGTATTCGCATCCGTAGTAGGTAATTTACGCAATCGACATACCATTCAGTTACATAGATTGAGTAAGCGCGGTCTTTAAAGACCGCACTTAGAAATTTAAGAAGGAAGACCTTATGGTGTCCCACCGATACTTACCTGGCTCTGTAGCAGCAGTTATCGGTGGTATCCTACCGCTGATACTTGCTGTTCAGAGCTATTTAATAGCCGGCCAATGCGCAGGGAAGTTCTTCTCTGCGCATTGGACATGCTAAAGCATGTCTGCCAGACTCCATCCCTATGTGATGTCATCAGTGATGTCAGGTATGAGCGGGGTCCCGCGGCTGGCCCTGGGCCCCGCATGTGATGACGGCGGCTCTGTTCTAATCCTTACCCTAACCCTCCCCTTCCATTACCATAACTCTCCTCCCTGCAGCCTGACCCTAAGACTCCGTTCCCCGCAGCCTGACCCTAAGACTCCCCTACCCGCAGCCTGACCCTAAGACTCCCCTACCTGCAGACTGACCCTAAGAGTACCTTCCCCACAGCCTAACCCTAAGACTCCCATAGACTCCCCTGGTACATTCACCTGTCCGGTCCCGTGGGTCTTCGGTGGTGCGAAGGGTCTGTGGTGGCGGTTTAGGAAATAATGAAAAATACATTCGGCATACTTACCCATTCATTAGCGAAACTTTCTCATTAATAATATATTCAAAATAGAGACAGCTGAAAATGAGCTTTTGGCTGTATTTAAAAAATAGAATTTTCTTTGCACTGAATGCATCCCAATACAACCAAGGGCCTTAGCTCCATTATAGGAACCCAAAGCCCTCAGTAGCGACCTCCCTCCAACCCCATTCTCCCATTTTATTTATATTACTCACAATTTCTTGACCTATGGTTGTTTAGGTAAAATAGCTCCTATTGAGCTTCTCTGTGGGATACTTAATGCTCTTGTTTTATTCTATGTATACCAGATCCAGTAAATATATATAAAAGTATGAAAAAGCTGTCCTATTGAAATCTTTCTAATTATGGGCCGTATGCAGAGATCCGTTTCCTTGAAGGTAGGCAATTATACGCACGGCCGGTGCAGGCCAAACCCCCTCACACCCATGACATTCCCCTCTCTCGGCCGTGCTGTCGGTGACTCCCGCCACCATAGACCACTTATAACTTTCCGTAAGCAGTTCCGTGCGTGTGTGTCCTCCATACGTGTGATTCATGTTAGTTGCGCCCACGTACCCAAGTGCGATTCACAAGTCCGTCCGTGAGGCACTTACGCGCGTATAGTCTGCGTATACTATGTAAAAAAAAGTTAGTACGCGTACGCAGTTCAAATGTACCTAAGATTACGCACGGAACTCGCCGTGAAAATGAATCTCTGAATACGGCCCTGTATAATTAAGAGATGCTTGTTTGAACTTTATTTGTTTTAACATGACTAAATTTTGCAATAAACAATACCTCTGTCTTGGTGTTGTGGCTGTAGAAATATCTACTTAAGAATAATGGACTGAACCAAACCTCCGTAATGGAAATGATGCAAACGTTAGGACAGGGCGGAATGCATATTGCATGTACACATGGCGGGAGAGGGGAGATTTGGAAATAGTACAGTAGGGGTGTGTTTCAGCTCAATCCTTATCTAGATTAGGACGATGTGCGGAAATATTAGGGACTGTAAGTCTGTGTGCGTGTAGTGAGCGGCCGTTTAGCAGGGACCCGGCTTGGAATCTCCACTGGATCCAGTCCAGTATAGTCACAATGGTCTGATGCTGGATCCCTGTTGCATCCTAGAGGCCTCTCCCCTTAGCATACAGAGTTAGGCTCCCAGGACCCGAATATTTTTGCACCACCCCCTAGGACGTGAGAAAATGGGGTTTGTATGTAAGGACTGGAGCCAGCACCTACTGTATGATCTACATTACTCCTCGTACCACAGAGCGGAATCACTTTTTGATAGCAGCTTCCCTATGGATCTGCATCCAGAACTCCATCCTGGTACTGTGGTGCCCATGCATGCGCCGCATTACAACATGGGGCATTTTTCCTGTCCTAGCAATCGGAAAACACCCCCTTAGCGTAAATTAGAATCCGGCCCAATGTTTTTACTTTGGACCAGATCCAGACCTAAGCATGCCCATCACTCGTAGGTCTCCGCAACGGAGGAAGTCGTAAGCTAAGTGTAATCCCAGATTCCAAACATGTACGAAGCTTCTGTGCTCTGAACTTTAACTTTTACACTCACGCCCCTCTGGGTAAGGGACTCATCTGTAATTGATGATTGTATGTAAAGGCGTAAACAAGCCCTTACTGTATGATTGAAATACCTTCACCCACGATGTGCACACGCTGTGCACATGGCGAGTTGTCACGTCCCTCTGCCAGAATGGGTTACTTAACATAATTCAGAACCATTCGTAGTACATTCTGATGCGTAATCACCATGTTTGTGCATGCACAGAAGCCATGCACAGAGAGAGTACTTACGCATTATAAATGTATAAGTACCTTGGCATACACAAATTTGGATCCAGTCCTCAGATGCTACAAGTGATTTGCAAGATATACTGGCCCTGATTCAGAGATTGAAAATAAGAACTTAAAGTTACACCTGGGCTAAACCATGTTGATTTCAGGGGAGTCAAATTTCATTTGTTGCAACAGTATTATAGATAAAAGGTGATGTTTCCCAGCTCAAGTCTAATTAGCAGTTTAAAAGTGAAGCTGATCAGGTATCTGTGTGCAATAAGTAAAAGCAAAGCATTCTCTCTGTGTGCATTAAGTAACAGCAAAGCATTCTCCCTGCAAGCATAGAATAAAATTAACTTGACTTCCCCTGAGATCAACATGGTTTAGCCCAGGTGTAACTTTAAGTTCTTATTTTCAGCCTCTGAATCAGGCCCACAGTCCATACTCTTTTCTGTAACATTGTTGTTGTACAATGTAATGGGACTTGATTTAATTGCATATGTTGTGCACTGAATTTCTCTAAAATCTGTAGGTAAAATATTAGTTTATTCATGTTTTAATTGTTTGTAAAATAAATGTGAAATATTTACTTTATGTGATCTGTTTTAGGGAAGCGGTGGTTCAAAGGTTGTGAGATTGAAAGACGGCAACAATTGTGTTGTTATAGAAGTGACTGCTGAAGATGGAACTGTCAAGAAATATACTCTAGAAATAACAAAGTTATCTGCAAATCAGGCTTCACTTGAAGGAATTAGTCTGTCTGAGGACGTGAAGCTGATTCCGTCATTCGCTCCAGATGTCTTCCAATATTCATGTATGTCTGTTTAATTTCTCATGTTATAACCTTTAAAGTCAACATGTCACTGTGAATTATTATTTTTGCTTAGCCTGGAAAGTGCTTATACAGCAAACCAGGTGTTTTTTCTTTCCTCTAGAAATACTTTTATTAGTTATGTATCTTGTTCAGCTTTCCCTTTATGGCCAGCCCTTGATACTGTCAGAATAATATGTAACACATTACAATTTGAAACAAGCACTGTAATAAAACATAACGGGGCAGTAACAGAGAACACAGGGCAAGAAGACCTTGATAGCAAGCGTCAGTACTTCCGCTTTGGTGCGCCTGAACCCATTCAGGATTTCCTGCTATCAAATTCGGGCAATTGGAAGGGAAGAGCAGGGGGAACAGGAGAATAATATTTGGTTCTTATGTAGAGCATTGGACTATAAGACAATATAGCATTATTAGGTGTTTAATTATAGAAAGAATATATTGGAAATGAACCTGAGTCTCGGTGTTCAAAAAAGCAAACTAAGTTTATCTCAGAGTGCAAGAAACAGCAATCAGGGACTGTATAGTTTTGAATAAACAAATGGGCAGACTAGATGGGCCATGTGGCTCTTATCTGCCGTCACTTTCTATGTTTCTATGCTACCCTGATGGGAAGGAAAATAGGGCCTGATCCAGAACAACGATGTAGCGCTGAGCGTGCTAACGCTCAGCGTTACATCGCTGACTCCCCCCTGGCACTCCCCCTGTGCGGGCGTATGGCCCCTTCCTTACGCCGGGTGAAGGCTACCCTAGCTTCGCCCGGCGTAAGGAAGGGGCCATACGCCCGCACAGGGGGAGTGCCAGGGGGGAGTCAGCGATGTAACGCTGAGCGTTAGCACGCTCAGCGCTACATCGTTGTTCTGGATCAGGCCCTATTTTCCTTCCCATCAGGGTAGCATAGAAACATAGAAAGTGACGGCAGATAAGAGCCACATGGCCCATCTAGTCTGCCCATTTGTTTATTCAAAACTATACAGTCCCTGATTGCTGTTTCTTGCACTCTGAGATAAACTTAGTTTGCTTTTTTGAACACCGAGACTCAGGTTCATTTCCAATATATTCTTTCTATAATTAAACACCTAATAATGCTATATTGTCTTATAGTCCAATGCTCTACATAAGAACCAAATATTATTCTCCTGTTCCCCCTGCTCTTCCCTTCCAATTGCCCGAATTTGATAGCAGGAAATCCTGAATGGGTTCAGGCGCACCAAAGCGGAAGTACTGACGCTTGCTATCAAGGTCTTCTTGCCCTGTGTTCTCTGTTACTGCCCCGTTATGTTTTATTACAGTGCTTGTTTCAAATTGTAATGTGTTACATATTATTCTGACAGTATCAAGGGCTGGCCATAAAGGGAAAGCTGAACAAGATACATAACTAATAAAAGTATTTCTAGAGGAAAGAAAAAACACCTGGTTTGCTGTATAAGCACTTTCCAGGCTAAGCAAAAATAATAATTCACAGTGACATGTTGACTTTAAAGGTTATAACATGAGAAATTAAACAGACATACATGAATATTGGAAGACATCTGGAGCGAATGACGGAATCAGCTTCACGTCCTCAGACAGACTAATTCCTTCAAGTGAAGCCTGATTTGCAGATAACTTTGTTATTTCTAGAGTATATTTCTTGACAGTTCCATCTTCAGCAGTCACTTCTATAACAACACAATTGTTGCCGTCTTTCAATCTCACAACCTTTGAACCACCGCTTCCCTAAAACAGATCACATAAAGTAAATATTTCACATTTATTTTACAAACAATTAAAACATGAATAAACTAATATTTTACCTACAGATTTTAGAGAAATTCAGTGCACAACATATGCAATTAAATCAAGTCCCATTACATTGTACAACAACAATGTTACAGAAAAGAGTATGGACTGTGGGCCTGATTCAGAGGCTGAAAATAAGAACTTAAAGTTACACCTGGACAAAACCATGTTGATTTCAGGGGAAGTCAAGTTAATTTTATTCTA
>WWET01000516.1:638794-650449 GCA_011038615.1 Limnodynastes dumerilii
GGCAATGCCGTATGACGTCAGCATCAAGAGAAGAACTGGGTAAAGCAGGGTGCACCGGTGTATACTTGTAAATAGGTCGGGTAATGGTCGGCCAGATTGCCTGAGAATTAAGCAGGTATAAAAATCATTTGACCTGACCAGGTGACCAGAATTGGATGTAAAAGTGGTCATCTGTCGGTCCCACATTGTTTAGTTGTATATTGATATATATGTGTGTGTGATTTCTCATGCAAGGTTTTACATTTCTTCCATTCACTTACGATTTGTACATTTCAGAATGAAAACGAGGGAAGTGATTTTAGCAGTGCCAAAGCTACAGGCAAGGATGAAGAAATACAAGCAGTCTGCATGCTACATGGCTTTTCTGGAAGACCAAGCTTGGAGCAGCAATTAAAGGCTCTAGACCTGGAATATCATCAGCTCAAAGAGCAGGGTCAATCGAGCAGGGCTGATTACATCCAGAATCTCTATGCCTGGAAGTCCAAGCAGTCTTTCAGGGTGAGAACATAAACTGCAATACAACAATAAGTAAGAAAATGTATAGACCCATTTGTTAAAATCCAATTTTATATTTTTTTGTGTGTATTGGGATGGAAGAGTAGTGAAGGTGGTGTCTACAGGTCCATACACACTACATTTTATTTTAAGGTACACAAAATCGTTTGATCACTACCACTGCCATTCAAAAATAAAACTCAACCGAAAATCATGTGTAGTGTGTTTGCTGGCTTGATGGCAATTTAAATGTTCTATATTATCGTCCATCGTTTAAAAATGTGTAGTGTTTTTGGGACTTAATTTATATGATCTCACTGGAAAGATTCCATATACTTTACAAATACAGTACAAATGACTGACACTAGAGTGAGAATAAAATACGTGCAATGTGCTGTCAAATTCCTGTATTAGTAGTGGTGAGGGGGGGGGACATATTTGAAAAAGTAACCTTGACTCATCCTATGTTATCCTGTTGATTGGAAAATCTAATCTGCTTCAACATTGACTCCTTTGAGAGGTCACAGTCCCTCATGAAACAGAATGTACCTTATATGCTGCCAGACTTATTCATGGGCACATGTCATGTTGGGTTAATCGACAAATATTGACTATTGAGTCTGGGGGTTTTAGTACAGCTGGGTATAGGAACAACAATTGTCCAGAACTGGAGATCACAATGTGATATATGCAGGGCAGCCATTTAATATACTAGGGCCAAATCCAGACCCCCGCACACTTTCCGTACTTGTGGGGGTCTCTACGTCCAAGAGAGAGGGGAGTGCACGCCCCCTGTCACTCCCCTTTCTTGTGCTTGCTTTATGGCAGCTTACGCTGCCATAAGGCAACCTTAATGCAAGAGTGCGGATCAGCCCCTCCCACACTGTACATTTTGCATGCTTCCCCCTTGATCATTTTAGCGGGCAGAGGGGAAGAACAGCCCATTTGTACGCGTTTCAAAAATGCGCTCTCCAGTCAGATGCCCCCTCCAGTCAAAACAGGCCACTTACGCGCACAAGGTGTGCAGCTCTGTCGGGTGCAGCTCTGGATCTGGGCCCTAGTGACTATTTTCTGACTCACTATTATATATTCTGTATGTCTGTTTTATAGTAGTGATCAAAATACAGGAAGTCTGTTTAAGCTTCTCGGGATTCTATTACCCCTATAGTCATGTCATTGGTCTGATAACGCTAACATAGTGCATCTCTGTGGGTTGGAGGTATGAGGAGAGTCCGGCTGTATGAGAAAAGTGTCTAAGGGCTAGATTTACTGCAGAAAAGGAAACATGGAGATACTGCATATAGCAACCAATCCAATTCTAGCTAACATTCTCTAGTATGTAATAGGAAAGTGAGAGCAATAATGTTATTGGTTGCTATGGGAAACATCTCCACTTTGCCTTTTCTGCAGTTTAGCAAATCTAGTCCTTAGAATGCACATTGCCGGCTACTGATTCCCATCAACTAGTGTCTAAAAATTCTCTGAGCAAAAAGTGAAGAATGTTAATGACAAAAATATTTCTCCTCTTTGTGTCCTTGTAATCGCCATTATTGTACAATGTCTGGGCTGAATTGTCTTTGGTAAAAATCATGGTGATGGACAATGCAACAAAATAAATGTGTCATGTGACAGATGCCAACCCTATCTGGCCTTTCAAAGGTTAAAATAACTGGCGCAGCTAAGATCCGTGCTGTGTGCCTCTTTATGTTGAGTCCGCTTTTCTTTAATGAACTAGGTTTTGCAGTAGGTTGCAGAGATTCCCGTATGTGCTAGGTTGTCACTTTCCTCCTGCAGTTACGGCCTCTCTGGAGATGCGTAAATGTGCAACCTATTGATTCTTTCAGAACTTTCCATCATTGTGTTTTACATTTGTGCGCTGTGCTGATGTTTCCCTAGACACTTTGTCGTGAATGCTGTTTCTCTTAAGGCAGTGGAATAGCCTGGTGGAACTCCATTAACTGCTGAAACATGAAGATCTTTAATAATGCATTTTACCATTGTGTTCCGTACTCAGCTGCCAAAAATTACACTACTACTCATATCCTACATGCTAGTCTAAGAAAATCTAATAAACACCCTCTAGGGATATCTTCTCTCTATACTTTCACAATAATCAGCTTAAAATTACAATCTGTACATGTAAAGTCTACCTGTAATGCAAATTTAAAGCATACATTTATTAACTTTTTTTTATATTTTTGTGGAAATGGGTAGTAACTTGACCTCTTTATCTATGTGTATAATGTATTAGGATATATTCTTATTTTCTACTAGGCCTGTTGGCAAATTCTGTAATTTGTGTCTTTTTTTTATGCAAGTTTTTACTAAAACTAATTTATTCTCTTGTTATCTCACACCTTAAATACTACTGCAGTCACCAGCCTCGGACATACCTCAAAACCTCTGCTGCAAACTCCCCTAAATGCTGCAGGAAGCTAACATTTACTTGTGTAACTTCACATTGACTGAAAAGCTCCACACTGGTTCCCAGTGTTCCAGATGAAACTCTTCCACACCGAAGCTCAGTAACCAATTATTTAATTCAAGGTTATGATCAACCTCCTAGTGGAAATTCATTTAGAGTCCTCACAGTGTCCACCACTAGTGACTTAGGACAGGATCAATTCTTCTGCAAAAGATCGTTTTCCGCTGGCAGATAGCGAAATATTTTGCGAGCACACATGCACACTTTACGTTATTCTGTTAGAGAACTGGATGTGCGAGATCCAGCATTCCGTGATGGACTGCAGGGGGGAATGTGAATCGGAGAGGTAGGAGGGGGGAGGTATGGTAATTGTACAGTAAGGACTGGGTTTAGCCCTTACGTGTGATCTTGACTTCTGAAAAGTCGCCAATTTAAGTGAGGTCGTTGTGGAAATGTTAGGGTAGGGGTTAGCTCTCATATCCCCGTGCATATGAGTAGAGTGTCCTTCCCCGGGAGTTAGGATCTCACTGTACCGATCTCAGAACTCAGCTACCACTGCGATCAGAGCTCAGAGTTCAGCGTTAGCGGTGGACTGGTTCCGGTCTGTCTGTAACATCTCCCACAGTACATGATACCTAGCACTCTTCCCTAACCACAGAGTAAATCTGTCCTTGTAAATGCTGTTTAAGTATTGCAGGTGGGGCAGCATGGTGGCTCAGTGAGTAGCACGTGTGTCTCACAGCACTGAGGTCATGAGTTCGATTCCCAGACTAGGCCCTATTTGTGTGGAGTATGTATGTTCTGTGTTTATGGTGCTTCGATTTCTTCCACACTACAAAAAACATGCTGGATAAATTAGCCCTAGTTTGTGTGTGTATGTCTTAGGGAACTTAGAATGTAGCTCCAATGGGACAGGGAAAGATGTGAATATTAAATAAAAGTATAAAGTATAAAAAGTATAAAAATGTAAGTGCTACCTAATCTGACAGCTGTATAAAAATGCCCACGAAAGGCTAAGTCCAGGAAGCTGTTAACGGTCGACACAACACAAGACCCTTGCAGTAGCATGTGTGTTGCACATTGATGGTATGGAGATGTTGCATATGTACACACATCCTAGATAACTCAGATAAAGCTGGTGGGCATGGGGGAGCATTATAATTGTACAGTATGGGTGTGACAAGTGGGTTCACTCCTCGTCTTATATGCAGAATTTAAGCCCGAACATACGGAGAGCGTGCGGGGGTCAGGATCTAATCCTATATCTTTATTACATTCACATTTTCAGCTAAAAGAGAATAATGTACTTGCACAAAGCATAACCAACATTTCCATATTACAACATGGTGATCTCTCTAACCTCACACTGCTTCTAGACAGCCACATCAGCATTGTACATTGATGATGACTGGCCATTTGCAACATGACACACTTTCCTACTGATCAAGAGCCAGGTTTACATCTGTGTCTGGAATGGTCTTAGACTGAGACCTATTACTTAAGCTGAGCTTTCCCAATTGCAGGATGTTTGCTTTTTCTACAGTCTGGATGAGGCCCTTAGACTGTATATTTGTTATTAGTGCTATGTTTCCTGCATTTCTGGCATTATAAAATATATAGCTCTTTAAAAGAATCATAAATCTCCTGACAGCTCTACCATATATTGGGCCGCATTCAGAGAACCGTCAGAAAAAAATTTGCAATTATACGCATGGACGTTACAAGGGAACACCCATGACACTCCTTCACACAGACGGATACTTCCGTACGTGCGTATCTAACTAACCGCACCCTCAAACAGTCATTTAAATGCCTCCCCCCACCCACTTTCACGTATCTGTCTCCGGACGGATTATAACCACGCCCCTCCATGCGTATTTTCTCCCGTGCAATTCACAAGTCCGTGCCTAATGGACTTCCATGCGTAAAATCAACATAGATTGCGTAAATTTAGTTACACATGCGCGGTTCATCGGATTGTAAAAATACGCATGGAACTTCCCGCAAAAACGGTTCTCTGAATACGGCCCATTATCTTTATCATATTAACTTCCTCATTATTTACAGACTGGAAACTTTTCATTGGATGAAGAGAAACCATTGGCTCAGGCTCTTCTGAAGTATAGAGATGCTCTTTCTCTAGATCCTCATAACTGGCAATATAATCTTCATGTGGGCAGACATCTGCTGTTACAGAAACAATACAAAGAAGCGCTGGTGTTCTTACAGAATTCACTGGCACAGCAGCCAGTATCAGCCATCGCCAGGTAATGTGTTGTTTTCCTTGCTCTTATATGTGAAATTATTGTTCATCATACATGTGTGAATCGTGATGCTATATACCACTAGTGTACATGTGATTGGTGAGATTGGCAGGGACGAGCATGTGACATAGGGACATTGGTGGTGAAGGACATGCGACTTAGAACATGTGACATGGTGAGATTGGTGAGGAAGAACGTGACAGGTAGATTTTTGGGGAAGCCCATGTAACATAGCTCGATTGTTGGCTAAGAGCATGTGACACCGGGAGATTGGTGGGGAAGAGCATGTGACATGGTGAGATTGGTGGGGAAGAGCATGTGACATGGTGAGATTGGTGGGAAAGAGCATGTGACATGTGAGATTGGTGGGGAAGAGCATGTGACATAGTGAGATTGGTGGGGGAAGAGCATGTGGCATGGTGAGATGGGTGGGGAAGAGCATGTGACATGTGAGATTGGTGGGGAAGAGCATGTGACATGGTGAGATTGGTGGGAAAGAGCATGTGACTTGGTGAGATTGGTGGGAAAGAGCATGTGACATGGTGAGATTGGTGGGGAAGAGCATGGGACATGGTGAAATTGGTGGGGAAGAGCATGGGACATGGTGAGATTGATGGGAAAGAGCATGTGACATAGTGAGATTGGTGGGGAAGAGCATGTGACACGGTGAGATTGGTGGGAAAGAGCATGTGGCATGGTGAGATGGGTGGGGAAGAGAATGTGACATGGTGAGATTGGTGGGGAAAATCATGTGACATGGTGAAATTGGTGGGAAAGAGCATGGGACATGGTGAGATTGCTGGGAAAGAGCATGTGACATAGTGAGATTGGTGGGAAAGAGCATGTGACATAGTGAGATTGGTGAGGAAGAGCATGTGACATAGTGAGATTGGTGGGGAAGAGCATGTGACATGGTAAGATTGGTGGGGAAGAGCATGTGACATGGTGAGATTGGTGGGGGAAGAGCATGTGGCATGGTGAGATGGGTGGGGAAGAGCATGTGACGTGAGATTGGTGGGGAAGAGCATGTGACATGGTGAGATTGGTGGGAAAGAGCATGGGACATGGTGAGATTGGTGGGAAAGAGCATGTGACATAGTGAGATTGGTGGGGAAGAGCATGTGACATAGTGAGATTGGTGGGAAAGAGCATGTGACATATGGAGATTATTTATTGGGGAATAGCTAGTGAAGGTCATGTGACATCAGGAAAATTATGCTATTTTAAAGATATGTTGTAGTGTCTTTTACAGATTGAGATGTTTACAATTAAGGTGTAATTCTTTTCTGGAATAGGTGCTATTTTGGTTTGGCCCTCATACAGCAAGACAATGAAGCTGCCAAAACACAGGAATCAGTCATTTACCTACATCAAGGCCTGGAAAAGCTGCTGATTGAGGATATAGAACCTGAAAGGTGTGTGTGAGTAACATGTATGCTGTGGTTCTCCTGACTGAACATGAAACAATGTCATGACTCGCTCACTTCTGATGATGATGATACAAAACATTTATTTTAAAAACACATACGATATCATCAAAATCAGTGTTACCAAACCATCTATCGTTTGCTGACCTGTTTTGTCTCCTTGCTGATTGATGGGTTTAGTTGCGTCATGCAAACTAAATCTTTTTCAAGGTGGCAAATCATTACTTTTAAACTTCTAAAAATATGAAATTATCTACATGAAGGGGCGTATGCGGAGTTTTCTGATATGTGTAACGCCATCTACATTACTTTTTGCAACGTAGATTGCGTATACGCGGTCTTTATGCATTGCATATGCGCCCGGAGCTCTGCATACGGCCCAAAGTCTCCTAAAATACCTAATGCAGAAATTGTGTGATGGAATGTAATTTCCTCATTTTACCTGCAGATGGCACTATTGTTACCTGATCAAAAGCCATTTATGAGTCACATCAGTCAGCATAGTAGTACAGATGAATATTATGTGCTCAGAAAAGTCATATCGCTGAATATCTTTTAGTTGTGTCCAATCCACGTATTGTGCAACCTACTGGACACATTGTACAGCATGATACTTAAATTGATCTCAAAAAGTGTATTGTGTGTATTTCAGCTCAAGTCTTCTTCAAGCAGAGAATCCTTCATCCTTCAGTGCTCAGCTTCTTAGTGGGTTTGTAAAATTGGGAACATTGCTTAACAATGTTACTAAAAAAACTTCCATCTGTCTCATGACTCCTCAAGAAATTCTACACCTGTAAGTAACATAATAATTGTATGTTGTTGAAAAAGTATTGTATGTGTAAATATAAGCTTGTCTATGAAGTGTATTGATTTTGAACCCTTTGTGCACTAATGCCCCCAGATCAATGATGGATAATCTGATGCACATTAGGGGCTAGGAGGGCATGATTTATGCAAATCCCACATGAAGCCACACTCCCTGTCTAATCAAAACTGACATTAATAGGGGGCCGTATTCAGAGATCCGTTTATGAAGTAAGTTACGTGCGTATTTTTAGGATCGGATCAACTGTGCATGCGTAGTAACTTTAGTTACGCTGTTTACGTAATTGCCTAACGGACGGACTTGGGGACATACGCACGGAAATGCAACGGACGGGAAAGTTTACATAAAAGTGGTGGGGGGCATTTAAATGAACGCATGGAGGCACGGTTTTTAAGAATCGCACGGATGGAGCACATATACGCACGTAAATACACTCGGAAAGAACAAAGTGATCTAGGGACTCGTAAGTCCATGACCGCACGTCAGGGAGAGGGGAGTGTCGGGGTTGTTGATGGGTATTTCCTTGCTCCAGCCGTGCGTATAATTCCGTGCATAAAAAAACGGATCTCTGAATACGGCCCAGGGTTACTAAGGATGGTGCGGGGCTTGATGTCCCACCTATCCTTAGCAACGACAGGAGCTTTAGGCAGGGATTTGCATTAAATCTCTTACCTCAATCCCAGATCCGGGAGTCGGCAACTCATTTTTCTGGTAAAAACTTAACGTTTCATTTATAAAAAAAAAAAAAAAAAGGGAGAGATAAACTATAAAGAAAATGCCTTCTCTCACTTACTTTCTTCCAGTGTTTAAGACACTTTCCTGTTATTAAGTTGTTCTGGTCTAATTATATAAAAAAAACTGGACTTCTCTGTATTTATTTTGGTTTGAAGCTTTGGCTATATGTTTGAGACACTAAGGGTGTGTTGAACTGAGAGAGTTTGGGAAGCAGTGAGCTGTCTGATTAGCATTTTACCTTTTACTTTTAAGGAAAATAAAAGATACATGAGGCCAGATCCAGATAAGGATGAGGACAAATGAGGCCGCTATGGGCATGAGTCAGCTGTGAATTGCGCATGCACAGTACCAGTTCTTCCACTTCAGAACAGCATTTTATAGCTGTGTACCGTGCAGAACTTCCTCCGCAAGAAGGGCTGGAAGACGGACGTAGTTCTGGATCTACCCCATTGAGAGTAACATGAATATCAGGTGCACAGCTGCACGTTGGATAGAGCAGGCGGGGAGGCAAATTTCAGTTATGCAAAAATATTTCAAGTTGCCATTTTCTAGGTTTCCAAATTACAGTTTGAAATGAAAGATCTTATTCCTGTCTGCATAAACCCCCCCGACAAATGAATTTGTACCCCAAGCATTGCAACAGGGCTTCTCCAGGTGCCCGTGTATACAGTACAATCTCTCACAACCAATATGAAGGAAATCAGGAAGGAGCAGATCAGGGCCCCAGAGAGAATGTCGGTCTTCTAGGCCTAAAAACTCTGGCTGTGACACTTCACTGCAAGATAGAGGTACCAGCTAGCGGTCTTGCTTTGTTCCTAAAATATAATATGAAATGCCTCAATATCTGCCTCACCATCTCAGGGGTGTAAAGATATTCTGAGTGATTGTGTTTTTGTGTGCACCATTAAAGCAGAACTAGGCTCACTGGTTAGTACTCCCGATCACATTTACTTACAATATCAGCTTATGTAGACATGTATTCTGTCCATATATATTTATATTTGTCTTTAGTTGGCATTACTTTCAAACTTGCCAAACGATTCGCTCCCATCCATCTTTACCGATGTTATCTAGCCTTTGTAGTTTCTTACATATGATGTGTGTTGTGATATATTGCAGAGCAAACATCTGTAAGAAATATTTATACATTCCACACGATAGCAGTTTAGTTGGCATTATATTCATTTTTTTGGGCCTCTAAGTTGGCAGACAAGGCAGGCATGAGAGATGGTGTTTAAGGATTCAGACATTTTATGATCTTGGGGTATAGAAAGTATTTATTGACAACAAGATCTGTAAAACCATAAAATAAAATAGCAATAAATTGCCCTAAATGTTTAAAAACAAGGTAAACTGCTGACCAATGCACCAATAGGATACATGTGGAGGATTTCTCCGGTAATAGCTCTATAAATATTATAAATATCCAACACCATTTTTTAAGTTTTATTGCTTTTTTTATTGCGTGCTATTACATATTTTGGGTTGGATCCACACTTAAGAAGGAGCTTGAAAATAAGAGAGGAAAGTTACTCCTGGGCAAAACCAAGATGATTGCAGGGGAGTCATATTTCATCTGTTGCAAACAGTATTAGAGTTGAGAGGTGATGTTTCCTATCCTAAGTCTACATAACAGTGTGATAGTAAAGCTGGTCGGTATCTGTGTGCAGTAAACAATACAAAGATATATCTCTGCATGCAAAGAATACAATAACTTGACTCCCCCTGAAATCAACATGGTTTAGCCCAGGAGTAACTTTCCTCGCTTAGGACCTGATTCACACTTAAGAATTTCCTTAAAATAAGAACTTAAAGTCACTCCTGGGCAAAACCATGTTGATTGCAAGGGGAATTAATTTAATTGTATTCTTTGCATGCAGGGATATATCTTTGAATTGCTTACTGCATATAGATATTGACCAGCTTTATTATCACACTGTTATTTAGACTTGGGCTGGGAAATATCACCTCTCAACACTAATACTGTTTCCAACAGATGAAATATGACTCCCCTGCAATCAACATGGTTTAGCCCAGGTGTGACTTTAAGTTCTTATTTTAAGAAGATTCTTAAGTGTGAATCAGGTCCTTAATTACAAGCTCCTTCTTAAGTCTGGATCCAGCCCTTTGTCTGTAAATACTCTCTATACTCCAGGCGCTTCTTTCTTTTCTTTTCTTGTTTTGAATTTCTTTGAATTTTGAATTTAAGGTCTTAGGGCTGGATCCAGACTTGTGCCTGACAGGTCACTTACGCACGCAAGTTGTGTAAGTGGCCTGTTTTGACTGGAGGGCGCAGGGTTATGATTGTAACCCTAGCGTAGCAAAAATCGTATGGAAAAATAGTGCCGTAGTCCCAATTTGCATGCAAATGGGCTGTGCTTCCCCTCTGCCTGCTAAAGTGGGCGGGGGGAAGCATGCAAAATTTACAGTGTGGGAGGGGGCTCCCACACTTGTGCAGAAAAGTTGTCGTATGGACCGCTGATCCGTGCGAGCACTTTAAGGTAGGCTTATGGTAGGCTTTAAGGTAGGCTTCTCGTACGGACAGACCCCTGTGCATTCGCAGAACGTGCGGGGGTCTGGATCCGACCTTTGGCTGAAGAAAGGAATTATAATATAATCAATTAACAGACAGTAAGCACTTGGATTAAGCTGTATGGATTAGTATGTAATGATCTTTATGGGCTCACAATCTGTTGCATATTTAAAGTGATATTATACTTGTCATCACCTGAAAATGTCAGCTAGAATCTGATTAGTTGCTATGGGCAACATCTCCAGTATTTCCTTTCCCGCAGCTTAGTAAATCTGGCCCCCTGTCTGTTCTACAATGACTAATGTCCCTTGTCCACCCCAAATATGACATTACCAAGAAGCTGCCGCCACCAAGACTATTCACAGGAGGTCCTAGGTTCTCCTTTACATAAATCTAAGACAATTATTTGTAATCAGAATCAGAATAGCATGAACTCAGAATTGTCCCTTCTGTTACCACAAAGCAGCGTTTAATAGCAGGTCTGACACGTGAATCCATAAGAACACAGAGACATGTCTGGGGTGTGGCCTGACTGTTGAAGCGGCCGGACGTGTCGAGACCGAGCTCCCTGCTTGCACTAGGCCTTAGCCCGTGCTACTCGGTTAAATGATGTTTAATATAATAAGAATCACAATGCTTATTTACAAAACAATAACAAAATTGGCATACAACATGCAAAACAATTTCTTATAAAATAAAAAGGTGAAAATACAGAATACACTTACACAAAGAACCTTCTGGGTTGGGTCAGACCAAAAATAGGGGAAACCTCCTTCGTAAGCAGATACCATGAAGTGAACCAAAGTTATGTATCTGGGGCTACACCTTTAAAGCCAAAAAATGCTTCACTCCAATAGTCCGCACCTTTGGAAAAAGTGACAGGTCTGCTCTGGACAAACTCTTCCTCAGAGATCTGGCTTTTAATACCCCCCCCCCCCCCCCCCCCCCCA
>WWET01000516.1:650457-665968 GCA_011038615.1 Limnodynastes dumerilii
TATGCTGATGGGGATTTATGACAGGGACAGGAGCTGTAATCCATTCAAGCTAGTGCAATAAAACAGACTTCATATTCTGATATTCATTTATACACAAGATATTTGACTTATATCCTGACAATACTGAGTAATCCCCAATGTCATTGGTATGAATTCACAGATGAATGAAATAAGTACACGCTGATTCACAAAAATAGGCAAGGAAGCTCCCATGACACTCCCATCGTTCCTATGGCTTTAAGATGACTTCCAAAGGGCTACATGAACTCTCCATGCGTATGTCTGTGCTTAAGTTACTTAAGTATGTGCGTACTTAGTAAATCACACCCTTAATGCCCCATTTAAATGCTTTCCCCACCTACTCTTCTTAACCTCCTCCTTGCGGAGGACTGGCACGTCCCTTCTTACTCACCTCACTAAGGGCCTCATTCATTAAGCTCGATTTGGGCTAAATCGCGTGATTTGGAGCTTAAAAATTGCCAAACTGGATTCACTAAGCTCCAAATCACATGATTTGAGTGTGATTTGGAATCGCCAGTGTTTACATCGCGATCCCGATTTTTTCTAATGTTAAACCTATGTCAATTGCTATTCATTAAGGACGATTTCACCGAATCGCGGTGAAAACGCCTTTAAATCACAAAAAATAAAATCACAGCCAGGTAGGTGCGATTCTATTTTTTTTGCCGATCGGGACCTACAAAAACACATGTCCGTATAACAGACATGTGTTTTTGTCCGTGTAAAAACTAAGCGCTGCATGGCTGAAAGCCTTAGCCATGCTGTACTGATGGAACTACAAGGATCAGCAAAGCTGATCGTTGTAATTCTATCAGCACAACATGGTTAGACTTGTAACCATGCAGCGCTGCGTGTACTGTGTAAAAAAAAACTAGAAAAAAAAACACAACACATACATTAACCCCTACATTGCTAAAATAAAGTATGCATGTAAAAAAAAATTTTCCTAACTAACAATGTTCCCACATGAGTGCACTTACCTTCGATGGTCATCTCTCCTAATTAAAATGAACTGTGTGCAATGTATCGTGTGTAAAAATTAATTAAAAAGATTTGTGCACTCACTATTTGATGTTCGCATCTTGGGAAGCCTTCAATTCTTCTTATTATGATGTCTTCTGGTCTTTTCTTCTTCCTTGCATCCTCTTCTCCTGTTGCCACAATGCAGAAGAGCTTCTGAACTCAATCGGGGCTTCTTCTTATGACGATCAGGTCACTATGGGGCACTGTTTTTAGACTAGAGGTGACGTCAGTTACATTGGTCCTCTACTGTTTCTGACGTCACCTCTAGTCTAAAAACATTGTCCCCTGTAATTAGGAGAGATGACCATCGAAGGTAAGTGCACTCATGTAGGGAACATTGTTAGTTAGGAAAATATTTTTTTTACATGCATACTTTATTTTAGCAATGTAGGGGTTAATGTATGTGTTGTGTTTTTTTTTCTAGTTTTTTTGTACACAGTACACGCAGCCCTGCATGGTTACAAGTCTAACCATGTTGTGCTGATAGAACTACAAGGATCAGCTTTGCTGATTCTTGTAGTTCCATCAGTACAGCATGGCTAAGGCTTTCAGCCATGCAGCACTTAGGTTTGTTTCCATAACATGCGATTTCCCGCGATTTGTTAAAGGGCTAATTGCGGTGGTTTTCTAATGAAAATCACCGCGATTTAGCCCTTTAAACATCGCAGACCATCGCCTGAGATGAAAAAAACCACGTCTTAATGAATTCCAAATTTTTATTTTTTTTAAATCGCGGCAATATCGGCGCGATGGCCCGCGATGCAAAATCGCAGGTCAAAATCGAGTTTAATGAATGAGGCCCTAAGAACGGAGTTGAAGTCCGCGCTTAATGGATTCACGTGCGTAACAGCTGGATCTCATGCGTAACATTATGTTCTGGGCATGTGCAGTTTATAAGTTTATACGTTCCAAAAAATACGCATTCAGATTCAGCTTCTTAAATGTGAATCAGGTCCATTATCCCAGCAGTAGTAAGTAGTTATAGGTCTATTTGATAGGTCTATTTGATGACATTATGAAAGATTTTCTATCGCCTCTTGTTGCAGTGATCTTCTGGTGCCACTATTTAACAATCAATACATTTCCCGTTGGGCATCTCAGTCATATTCTGTCTCCCGGTGACAATTTGGCTGTGTGGAAATATAAGCTCATGTATCAACCATCATCATGCATTCTGGAAGCGAGAAAAAAATAAGAAAATATAGAAGTTAAAAAAAATTGTATATTTACATGAATAATGCATAAAACAACAAAGCATTTTTCTTGATCTCCATTGATCGCCAACTGTCATCATCGTATATCACTTTTATTCATTGTAAATAAGCTTTCCTATGCTTTGCACCAGCCTAGAATTAATAGATTAACAGCTACTAATGATTCTAATATCCACCATGCATAGATACAATACACAAAAGATTACTCTTCTGGTACTTGAGTCCTCTCGCCACCTAATGTTTTATTCATTTTAATGACCCTACTCTAGTAATCTCCCTTTATTATCTATGTTTGTGCTATAAAAATACCAGGATATTCCCAAAAATACAATAAACATATATCCCAAGGACAGAGAACAATCTGTCATATATACCCACATAGAGCCGGATACAGGCAAATTTAGCTCAACCTTCCATGTGGCTAAGTTGGATAGTGTCATTGGAGCTGATCCAGACCTACGGACTACTACAGACTACGTTGTAGTTACGGAAGGTAGGTGGGGGGAGGGAAATTAGGCAGGGAGAGATGGGTTAGGCATTTAGGACCCTGTGGCCGGCGTAATTATCCACTGTTACGCCTGCTGAAGTTAAGGTAGCCTTCAGCCGGCTTAACAGTGGGTAATTACACCGGCCACACGGGGAGTGTCAGAGCTGCGTACTTACGGCCAGCGGGCCAGCATAGCTCTGGACTTTGGCCATTCAGACTAAAGAGACACAACACTTCTGAGAGAGAGGTGCTGGGTTAAATTCACAAGTGGGTGTTCCCTCTTAGGCTCTTTACTGTATAGACATTTGCTCTCTGTATTGTACTGATTCAGACTTCCATGCTTCTGGGAATTTCAGTGCGCTCAAGACAGAAAATGGAAGATTAAGCTCTCTGTCATAAGTCTGCCTGGGGGTGTTTTACCCAGTGCACACATGATCGCATGGCTAGTGTGGCGCAGAGTTAGCAAAAACCTTCTGGACAGAAGTCAAAAGACTGGTTCCAGCCTGTAGGTAAGCAAAGAAGAGATGTAAGACATACACTGTATGACCGAAAATATGTTCTGATTTGTTCACCAGGGTTGCGGATTGGTCTGTTAAGGCCGTACAGCAGTGCCCACATAGAGGGCTTGTTGCTCAGGACTTAGAATGGGTTCTGCTGGAGGCAAGTTTTCAACTTCTTGAGTTGTTGGTTGAAGAAGAATCTAACAAAGAAGACTGGATAAGGAAGAGATGTGAAGCCCTGTCTGCTCTGATACGCCTCACCTCCATTCCTGAGTGCAAGAAGCTTTTAGATATGCAAGAAAAGGTATGGGACAGTTCATGTGCTGGGTGGTGGATTAACATAGAGAGGTTGGATGTTGGTTGGGTAAAGTCTAACTTAATAGAAATTGCATGTTTGC
Organism: Limnodynastes dumerilii; assembly: GCA_011038615.1. Classification (NCBI taxonomy): domain Eukaryota; kingdom Metazoa; phylum Chordata; class Amphibia; order Anura; family Limnodynastidae; genus Limnodynastes; species Limnodynastes dumerilii. Next base: position 654,101 of record WWET01000516.1, read on the forward strand.
TACACAGGTATTTTCTTATTATGTTTTAAGGTCTGCCAACTTGGTGTTATCTCCTCTCCTTGCAACAGCCATGCTTTGTATTTACTGGGTATGGCACAGCTTGCCCAGTATGATAACAGGCCATCTACTGATAATGGACAACCTCTGGAGGATGCAAAGCTCAGCTTTAAAGCAAGTATTCATCTTGAGAATATGCCAAGCAGAGGACCACCTCCAACAGAACTAACATGTAAGATTCCTGCCAGTACACACGCTTAATAAAGATATGTATTTCTTTGAAGGAACAGGGACACCACAACAAAATACATTTCACGCTATATATTCCCTTCATAAAGTAAAGTCAGGACTAAACCACTCTTTTGAAGTTTACTGCATTAAACCTGTCCACAAAGTGGTCCAGGTCTAGAATTGAATTTCGTTGTGTTTAAAACTCCGAGCACAGCAGCAGCAGTAATCTGTTTCTGGATTCCCACTGTATCTAGACTTCCCTGCAGGTAACAGGAGGCCTCTCCCCTTACTTGTACGGAAACACGATCTGAGGACACTGCCTTAAAATTCTGGTTAGGATGTAAGAGGCTTTACACAGTCTTACAATCGAATGACTGCTCTCTCCCAGTAGTGCACACAAGCGCCACAACTCTCCCCACCTTCACAATCGTAACGTAAGCACTTCCAGTAGGAAAAGTCTGTATGAAGATCTGCATTAAGGGCCTCATTCACTAAACGCGATTTTTTATGCGATTTTGAATCGCGGTGCATCGCTGCCCATCGCCGCGATTTTCCCATGTTTTTTTTTACAAGTGTAGCCATGCTGTATACACAGAATTACAAGGATCACCTTTGCTGATCCTTGTAATTCAATGAGTACAGCATGGCTACACATTGCAGTCATGCAGCACTTTGGATTTTTAAGCACAAAAACACGTCTGTTATACAGACATGTGTTTTAATGGTCGCGATCGGCCAAAAAACATACATTCGCCCCTCTATAGAGGCAAATGTATGTTTTATGATTTAAAGGCAATTTCACCGCGATCACGGTGAAATCGTCTTTAATGAATTACAAACTTCCTATGTTTGTAATTCAAAAAAGTCAGGATCGCGAATTTCGGACCCGCGATTAAAAAAAACAGAAAATCGTGTGATTTTTAGCTTAGTGAATACACTTTGGCGATTTTTAAGCTAAAAATCACACGATTTAAGGCCATTTATCCCAAATCGAGCTTAGTGAATGAGGCCCTAAAAGTGCGGTGGGAGCACACGCATGCTTGCATAATGCATGTGTTTTCTGTGTTAGTCTGGATCTGCAATCACTAGCTCTGAATGGCAGTGTTGCTCTTATAAAACAATGAATTGTAAATTGAATTTAATCTTAGAATAACAACCATAAAAAATCAGGTCAGTTGCTATAGGAAACAACATTCCCCTTTGCCCTAGTTTCTGTGAGATCTCCTGCTGTCCACAAACAATGGGTAAATGGAAAATAAACTATTTTTGCAGCAATCCTTGTCGGCTGGACCATAAACACCATTCTTCACGCTTAATACCACCTTAGGACAAACCACTTTATTTGTTTAAATGATTATAACATAGGGCCGGGTGCAGAGATCTGATTTTCTCTGACTTTCTGTGCATTTATGTTCACACATCCAAGGTCTCTGATTGTAATGCATTGTGAGCCATGCAGACTGAAGAGACATGAGACTTCTGACACCTTCTGCCAGAGGGTTTGCTGGGTTATGATGTCACATGGGTGTGCCCTGTCATGAGAGTGTACAGTATAGGTGTGCTGGGCCGTATTCAGAGATCCGTCTTGCGATCGGGCCGCAAATATACGCACCTATGGAGCAAGTTACACCCACCAAAATCCCAGTCACTCCCCTTGCTTTCTCCGTGTGGACGTAGACTTAGACCTGCATTGACTTGCCCTAACTAACCGCACTCACTTCCGACCTTATGTGTCTTAGGTGCGTATATTTGCGGCCCTATAACTGTAAGCCCGCCCACTTTCCATCATCTAAATCTTCCCCCCGCCCATTTCTATGCTAATCCTTCGGTGCGTATATTTCCGTCGGACTTAGGTGCGGATTTTTCCATGCCCGATTCACAAGTCCGTCCCTTAGGCATTTCGGCACTTATCCTCTACGTTGACGGCATATAAAAGTTACTACATATGCGCAGTTAATGCGCAGTCAATCCGATCCTAAAAATACGCACAGAACTTTCATAAAAAACGGATCTCTGAATACGGCCCCATATCTCTGGGCCTGATTCAGAGGCTGAAAATAAGAACTTAAAGTTACACCTGGGCACGACCTTATGTGTCTTAGGTGCGTATATTTGCGGCCCTATAACTGTAAGCGCGCCCACTTTCCATCATCTAAATCTTCCCCCCTGCCCATTTCTATGCTAATCCTTCGGTGCGACTTAGGTGCGGATTTTTCCATGCCCGATTCACAAGTCCGTCCCTTAGGCATCCGCGCTTATCCTCTACGTTGACGGCATATAAAAGTTACTACGCATGCACAGTTAATGCGCAGTCGATCCGATCCTAAAAATACGCACAGAACTTTCGGCAAAAACGGATCTCTGAATACAGCCCCATATCTCTGTGTATCAATATAGACTTCCAGTGGTGTCACTAGGATTGGATTCAACCAGTAAAGCACCACTTTCCATTCTCCCCCTTGTATGTCTTCATCCATCCTTTCCCTCCAGCCCCTGGCCATTTCCCAACTTATTGCTTTAGAAACCTCTCATTTACTTAAATTTGCTGTCCCTAAATCTCTTGGCTTCTTCAATACACTTATTGGCTTAATGAATGGCTCTGATGTGACCTTGGAATCACGCTAGCAAGCACAGTGATTGGAGTCTGCAACCTAGCTGTGCACTGCGACATAGACACAGTGCATGGTCCGTCATTGTTAATATTGTGGTCGGTCAAGCACTGAACCTGTTCAATAAAGGTAACTAAGATCTACCGGCCAGTAGTGCAGCCACTGTCATCCCCTCTGAGGCTTTCACCTGGTACGGTAAAAGTTAAGGTAGTCCCGAGTTCTCAGAAGTCCATCCATGTTTCGGTTTGTGAATACATGGATGCATCTGTTTCTCTGGGATTCAACTGTAGAAGAATTGGATCCATAGATATGGCCCATATTGTTTAATTTAATCTGATTCTTTACATTATTATATTAGATATACTTAATTGCTAGACTGTTTTGACTAAAGGACTCTTATATCTATTTATTTTTCAGCTCAAAAGTGGTGGCAGGAATGGAAGGCAGAAGAAGAAAAAAAAAGACAGAAACAGAAAGACCTTTCACATTCAGATAAGCTAGGAACATCATTAGATGTTTCCACAAGTGATAGTTCACATAGGCTTGGAGCTTCATCCAAGAGGGGAGGAGACTCAGTCAAAGGAGGGAGCAAGAATAGAACAATTACACCTGGTGGAAGCAATGCTAAAACAGCACCACCTAGAGGAAGCAATGCTAAGACAGTTATACTTAGAGTTAGCAATACTAAAACATCAATGCTCGGAGGGAGCAATGTCAAAGCAGGTCCACCGGGAGGAAGCAATGTCAAAACCACTGCAACCGGAGTAAACACTAAAACAGCTCCAACAGGAGGAAGCAACACTAAAACAATTGCAACAGGGGGAAGCAACACTAAAATAATTACAACAGGAGTTAACAACACTAAAACAATTACAACAGGAGGAAACAACACTAAAACAATTACAACAGGAGGAAGCAACACAAAAACAGCTACGCTTGGGGGAAGCAAAGCTAAAACAGCTTCACTTGGAAAGAGTAATGCTAATACAATACCTGCAGACAGCAATGGTAAATCAACATCTTCTGGTGTGGCCAGGTATATATTTTCATTCATTTCATTGCATTATAGGGATTTAGCTAAGTTTCAGTCATAATTCTAATTACCACTTTTCTGGTATAACTCTTGATAAAAACTGAGCAAGTTGTTTTCCAAATGAAGGATTTCTATACAGGTAAACTTGTCATTCAGAATAAGGGCCAGGATTAGCCCAAGTTTCCACAGGCAATATAGCTCTGCACACATATAGATTGTCCAAAGACAATCAAAGGGCCAGCAAGATAATGTTCCTTGTTCTCCTACAGTAACTTAAGCAGAAATTAGGATTCTAACCATTACGCAACCCAAGGACTGGTTGGGTTCTACCTGTAGTTTTTTTCCTTTCACATTTTCCAGTTCCTGCTCACCAAAATGCTTCCTCACACCCAAACATTGCTGCCAAAATGACAGACTGTTGTCCCTCTTATATACATACTTTATTTATTAACTGGTTTTTATATAGTGCTATCAGCTTACATAGCTCTACATAGAATATTTAATATCATTCCTCCCCTATTGGAGCTACACTCTAAGGTTCCTAACACATAAATACACAAACATTAGGGTTAATTTATTCAGCAGCCAATTAACCTATCAGTATGTTTATGGAGTATGGGAAGAAACTGGAGCACCCAGAGGAAACCCATGTAGACACAGGGGGAACATACATACTCTACAAAGATAAGGCCTAGTCTGTGAATTGAACTCATGACCTCAATGCTGTGAGACACAAGTGCTACTCACTAAGCCACCATGCTTAAAATATATATTTAAAAGCATACATAAAGAAGAAGCAGCCTAGAATTTCAGTACAAACACTTAAAGCTTTTGTGGGTGTAGGTTTCCTTGCTTCGGAATTATTTTAAAGTTATAAAGTTTATGTTTTGAACGTTGTTCACCAATAAGTTGTCTTGAAGGGATATCAACGAAAATATTTACTGTGGTATCACAAAAACTTTTCAACCACATTTAGCAATTTTTGTGATACTTATATGAACAATTTTGGTTAGATAAAAACTATAGTGAATGTCACAGCATATGAGAATGGCAGAATTAAAAATGCTATGGAGATCAGAGATAAGATAATTCATTACACATATAGCATGACTGACAATAGTAAATCAATAAACATTATATCTGATATTTATCATTTAGATTTATCTACTAGCTAAAATGTTTATTCCGATTTATGAGAATATACTGATTAATTCTGCAATTTGAATATGGCATTTCTGCTACTAACATATGGAGGAATCATCTAATAAATATGTAGTGCTTTGGACCGGATTTTGGAATGTAATATTGCTGCATATGCATGATACGCATCGTAACGCACCACAATCCATGCTGGATTCTGTGGTGGGAGGGCATGACGACTAGCTGTATGTAGGTGGTCTACGCATGGTTGAGGAAGGATCCACCATTACGAATGAGCCCCTTATGCACAGGGGCACGTGTATAAAAGTTAAGGTAGGTTTCAGGACATGGAAGCTCCGTATGTGTAAGAGAGGTGCAAGAGGAGCGTACTACCTGGCTCATATGGGCTTTAGGATCACACTCACTTAGGGCTGAATACAGACTTAAGAAGAAGCATGAAATTAAGAGAGTAAGGTTACACCTGGGCAAAACCATGTTGATTTCAGGGGGAGTCATGTTAATTGTATTCTTTGCATGCAGGGATATATCTTTGAATTGCTTACTGCACACAGATACTGACCAGCTTTACTATCACACTGTTATTTAGACTTGGGATAGGAAACATCACCTCTCAATTTTAATACTGTTTGCAACAGATGAAATATGACTCCCCTGCAATCAACATGGTTTAGCCCGGGAGTAACTTTCCCCTCTTAATTTCAAGCTCCGTTTTGTCTGGATCCAGCCCTTAATGTCCACTCTATATGGCAGCACTTACTAGTGATGTGCATACTTAGATCTGGGTTGGGTCCATTGTTATGGTGTTTATCATTTACTATTCCTATTTCTGATTTTACAATTATTACATCTACTACATTAAATTCATGACCATTTTAAAAGTAGTAAATGAACTCTTGAAATTGGTATTTTTTCACTATGCCATAATTTCATGTTCCACTAGAGGGTGCAGTGCAGATGTGCTGTCTAAAGTTACCAGTCCTAAGTCACCAGCTCAAGTCAGTGCTTCAGTAACACCAGCAGATTCCCAGTTATCTTCATCTGAAAGGACTTCTGTGGAAGACAAGCCTGTGCCCCTTCAAGGTGACTGAATTCTCCTCTAGCAACATGAATATGCAAAGTGCTCAGTAATCTTCAATATCTAAAGCCATTAGTCCATGGACCGGATCCAGAACTACGCCTCGGTGCGAATTTACGCGTGCCAGAGACGTAAAATCGCTGTTTTGTATGCAATGCGCATGCGCACCATAGAAATTACGCACTTTAACGTAGCGTAATTGTGAACGTATGGGCCATTCACGTATGTGTCACGTAAATACTTACGTGTGGGCGTGCCAATTTTACGTTACTCCAAATTGGGGTTGTATTTAAAGTGTACAGTATGGGCGTGCTTATCTGCGTAAATTCGTCTTGCGCATACGTACGTGTGCGTATGACTGCGGTTACATTAGAAAAAGTTAAGGTAGGGTTTGGAAAGCGTGTCTTGACAAAATACGTCTGTGCAAAGGGTGTGCCGGGGGAGTGTAGCGAATTTACGCGCACGAAAATACACTCCGCGAATAAACGTACGGCAAACGTAGTTCTGGATCTACCCCTATGTGAGAAAGACAAATGGTGTAACTATGGTTTCATAACTTTCCTCAGTTTAAAAAGCTAACAGAAGGCACTTCAGATTAATAAAATAAATGATAAAAGAGATGCAGACAGATAAGAGAGCATGTCAATTACACACTTAAATATATGTACCAACCTTTGTATGATCCCGTATTATTACACAACTTATAAAATAATAATAATTTGTAGCAAATAACAGCATAACCACAGAAGCGACAATAAAGCAAAGTAGAGACCTGGGGCCAGATTAACTAAACTGTGGAAAAGGAAAAGTAGAGATGTTGCCCATGGCTACCAATGAGATTGTAGCTGACATTCAATCTGAATGGTTGCTATGGGCAACATCCCCACTTTTCCTTTTCTGCAGCTTAGTAAACATAGCACTTGGCCTTCCAAATTCCACATAAAGTGAAACCAGATCTGCAATTGAAATAGTTCTGAAGCAAAGCTGAAACCAAGATGTTTATTATGTATGTAGCACCTCAGATGCCCATGGTTTGACAGACCCCGGGTCACTTTTCTTTTGTCACGTTCCTTCCCACGCTACAGTGTACCAACATGGAAAAAAAGGCTTGTAGGTAAATGTGTATAATATTCAGTCCATAGAATAATTTGTACATATAATACATATTTATATATGTTTAGCTCATAGTTCAGAGCTGATAAATTGCTATCCACACAAGTATACATTATACAGAAGGTTGGATCCACAGTGCATTAGGTGGGAAAGTGAAGTGTTAATGCAGTTTATTATGTCTAATCTGGCCTGTTGAATCCGTTGTTTTATTGTATATTTTGGAGAAAAGGCTATGAAAAAATCGTACTCGCATCCATCTTGTTTTAGTGTCATGTTTCTATAATCTGTGTGCTATATAAATAGGTTTTCAAAAGTTTACTGATGCATGTTTATGAACATCCCAAATATTGTTGTATAATTAATAATTAATGTCTGTATTTTGGCAGTGGAAACACTAGGAAACACTATTTACAGTTTATGGTGATTACATTTTAATCAGTTTTTTATACTTCTTCTTCAGTGAATTGTTGTTTTGCAGAGTTAATAATATATGCACATGGTATTGAGACAATCCTTTGTGCAGTTTCTATATTTTCATTACTGAACAGATATTGTACTTTAATCCTTGCATGCAAGACCCTCTTGGCAATAAGATATCACCAGTACGTTCTTATTACATATTAAAGAGAAGTAAAGTACAGGATGTTCTTTGTATGTATAATTAAATACTTTTAAATAAATGATAACATTAACTTTTTTTATCATCTCCTATGTAGAACAAGTTTCTGGGCCAGTCTCTGTTAATGGCAGCTCTTTCCTGCATCGCCTGGGATTAGCGCGGGCTCTCTCTCGTACCAGGGAGACAGAAGCTGAAGCTTCAGTCCTGTATCAAGAAGTAATAAAGATGGCGCCGGAGGTACTGAATTGGTTATAGCAGGACTGCCCAAAGGGGACAGGCCTAAAGCCCCATATGTCACCAAGGTCATATCTGTCATGATGCTGCTCATGTGCTGTGTGGCTGTCTGCACGCCATGTGTTGCCATTTTCAGTATGGATACTAGAAGAGCATAGTGATCACGGGCCTGATCCAGACCTACGCTGACTGGCATTAAGACGCCAGCCAGCAGCGTAAGATCGGCTTAAAAGTCGATCTGCGCATGCGCCGGGCAGATGTTGCCTGGCGTAGCTACGGCAACACCTGATCATGGATCGGGCGTCCGTAGCAGTGCCGTGGTAACACGGGAGGAGGCGTCCCCCAGCGTTACTACGTTCAGGTTAGTGTAGGTGGGCGGGGGGAGGTAGTGTAATGAGGGAGGGTTTTGCGGCCAAATGCTCCTGTGTGAGCGTCTTTTCCCTTGCTTAGGCCGGCTGAAGTTAGGGTAGCCTTCAGCCGGCGTAAGCGAAGGAGAATACGCTCGCACAGGGGGAGTGTCAGGGAGAGTGCACGCCGCTACGCTGTGCTTTACTAAGCACAGCACATCAGCGTAGGTCTGGATCAGGCCCCACACGTGACTGCATAGAGTTCCTGTAATGATAAACTCCCACTCACCCTGAGCTGTATCTACTTATATTACAGGGTACAAGAACGTTACTATACAAGATGCAAAAGGGAAAAACTGGGGCCGATGCCACCTCTCGCCGCCCATGTGAACGTGCTTTAACGATGCCACTCTGTCCCACCCTGCCCCACTGTCGCACGGAAATCTAGATCTTGAAGATCCAGATACCTTACCTTGACCCCAGTAGATAGGAATGCAGCATTGATATCCCTTTCTGTATTTACATCCAATGGTACGGGTACACAGCAGGTGGACGAGCTTAGTGTATCTACAATGGGATGCATTCCTCAGCACAAAAATTCCATTTTCGAAATACAGAAAGCCGAAAGCTCCTTTCCATCTGTCTCTATTTCCAAAATGTTATTGATATTGAAACTTTTACTATTGAATGGGTAAGTATGCCGAATTTATTTTTTTACATACTTACCCATTCATTAATTCGGAAACCACCGGAGCAGACCCGCCGCACTGGACCGGACAGCTGAGTATTACAGGGGAGTCTACGGGATGTCTTAGGGTTAGACTGCAGGGAGGGGAGTCTTATGCTCAGGGCCGCCGTCAGGGGGGACAGCCGGGCCTAGTGTCCCGGGCCCGGACAGAGAGGGGGCCCGGGATAGCCCCAGGCCTCCTCTCTGTCCTGCCCAGGACACTAGTAAAAGTTGTTGGCAGAGGTCTGAATGCCTTGCAGTTCAGACCTCTGCATTATCGTTATGAAGGTCCGGGTCCGCGGCTGCACTCTGCGTGATGATGTCACGACGTGTAACATCATCACATGTGGTGCAGCGCCGTCGGACTGCCGGATGCCGAGTAGGAGGGAGCATGTGTCACGGAGGAGAGGTGAGGTAAGTGACTCCTGTGGAGGGTTGGTGGCGCATAGTGGTAAATTTAGGGGGCTGGTGGCAAATAATGAGAGTACATGGGGGGGGTGCTGGTGCCTCATGATGGGAGTATTGGGGGCGTCTGACTGCCGGATGCTGAGGAGGAGGGAGCGTGTGCCGCGGAGGAGAGGTGAGGTAAGTGAAAACACATGATGGGGGCTGGTGGCTCATGATGGCAATATTGTGGGGAGGGGAGACTGGAGACACATGAAGGGAGTATTGTGGGGGAGGGGACATGGGAGACACATTATGGGTGTATTGTGGGGAGGGGAGACTGGAGACACATGATGACATGATGGGAGTATTGTGGGGGATGGGACTGGAGACACATGATGGGAGTATTGTGGGGGGGCAGACGGTATGGAGAAATATATATATATATATATATATATATATATACATACATATAAACACATAGACATATCTGATAGGCGTATGCATGTTAAATAAAAAAAAATTCCAAGGGGGGCCCTGCATTTTTTCAGTCCCGGGCCCTACCATTTCTGCTTATGGTTAGACTGCAAGGAGGAGAGGGTTAGGATTATGGTAATGAAAGAGGAGAGTTAGGTTAGTTCAATGGAAGGGGAAGGTTAGGGGTTACATAAATACTTACCGCTGCATCTTCATCCTGGGAATGATCGATTGCATCTCCTCTGTGACGCGGAAGCAATCTAATTGAGAGCCAGTTCGGAACTGGCTGGTGTAAAACGATACTTTGAAAAAGGGCCATTCTAACCGCAGACCCACAACCATTGACCTGCTATGTAAACTTTGTGGATTGTAGTCCTTTTGTTGCACCTTATTAATGGTATATAATAATAATAATAGATAATAAAAGGTGCATAGCTCATCCATCAGGAAATAGTAGCAATGCACCTATACCTTATTCAGAGATTGTGCAGCCTGAATACTATACTGTATTGTTGCTATTGGGTGTATATAATTCATTCTGTTTCTGTAGGTTCCTGATGCTTACAATGAACTGGCTGAACTACTGATAAAAAGTGACCCCCTCAGGGCTGTAGAAGTCTATTGCCAGTACCCTGAAAAGCCAGTTCAAGAGCAGTGGTTTGAGGATGCGTTCATCCCGGGAGAAATTGTACGTCTGCTCATGAAATGTGAGAAGTATGATGACCCACGTCTACCTGTCAGCATGATTGCATACGGGAGGATTATGGGCATGGGTAAGTGTAATATTGTATGAGAATACTACCTGCATAGTGCCATTCAGATTAATACAGAGGTTCCTAGTGCTATCTTAGAGAAGTTTTGAAACTCCTCATTTATATATTGTCAATATTAATAACCTAATTATTGGCTTTGCTTTAACCTGTTCCATAACTCCCTGCCTGCCTAATTCTGGTGTGACAATCCCTCTTTGTTCCAACAGAGGTAAAGGCTGGAATATAGAGCCATTCACTGCTGCTCTACAATGGGTGCCTTGTACACCTGCCAGCGATATACCAGTAGTTGCAGACAAAGGGGCGGGATTTAGGGGCTGTCTAGCACTAAGCTGGTTCCCAGGGGGTATATTTACTAAAGTCGATTTTGCGATACAGCAAACATCGTTGGACAGAAATTGTCCAGATGTTTGCCGTATTAAAAATACAATTCACTGTATTCACTAAAGGCGATTTGACTAAACCTTTAGTTCATCGGCAAACCGCTGAAAATCAAAGCACCTTTTGTGTGGGGCGCATTCATTGAAAGCGCCCCACACTGTACCAGAAAAACACGTCAATATATGACATGTGTCTTTCTATCCCAAAGCCAAGTGCAGCATGTTTGGAATGCTTAGCATGGCTGCGCTGATAGAACTACAAGGCTCAGCATTGCTGAGCCTTGTAGTAATATCAGCGTCAGAATGTTAAGCCTTCTAAGCATGCTGCATTGTAGCCGGTGACCAAAAAAAAATACAGTGTCCAAAAAACATTCGGAAATACATTTACATACATGTGTGCCTAAAACACTTACAATGCATTATATTGCCCCCTACTCTGTAAAATTACCACAGGTGGCCACACTGTTTTGTAATAAATGTCTTTTAAACTAATGTGTGTTGCATAAAGTGAATAAAAATATTACACACTCACCGTTTAGCTGTCATCATTCTTGTGAATAGTTGCTTGTAGTTTCTTCTTTCTTTGTAGTTAATCTTATTCTTTCTTTGCCGTTAATCTTGAAGAATCTAGTCCGCGTGCTTGAAGATGATGCTTCAGTCCTTCCTTCTATTCTACGGCCTCTTCTTCGGCGCCGCTACTAATGACCATTC
>WWET01000517.1:117925-128937 GCA_011038615.1 Limnodynastes dumerilii
CCCCTGTCCCGGCGTAATTACACACTGTTACGCCGGCTGAAGGCTACCCTAACTTCAGCCGGTGTAACAGAGTGTAAATACGCCTGGCACAGGAGCGTAAATGGCCAAACCCGCCCTCCCTGCCTCATTAGCCTGAACCCCCCCCACCCCTACTGTGACTAACTACAGTGTAGTTACGGACACTGGACCAGATCCAGAACTATGCATTTCCGCGAATTTACGTGTGCCGGAGACGTAAATTCGCAGATTTGCACGCACTGCGCATGCGCACCACAGAAAATACGCACATTCACGTAGCGTATTTTAGAACGTATGGGTGATTCACGTATGTCTCACGTAAATACTTACGTGTGGGCGTGACAAATTTACGCTAGTCAACAATACGTGTGTTTTACGTGAAGTAGGCGGGGGGTGGTATTTAAAGTGTACAGTATGGGCGTGCTAAGCTGCGTACGTTCGCGTAGTCAGTACGTCCGTTCGCGGACGTATGCTGTTACGTTTGGAAAAGTTAAGGTAGGGTTTGGGTGGCGTATTTTGACAAAATACGTCCGTGCAAGGGGTGTGCCGTGGGGAGTGTAGCGAACTTAGGTGTACGAAAATACGCACCGCTAATATACGTACGCACACACATAGTTCTGGATCTACCCCACTGTAACTTAGGAACGCCACTTCGTCCGTAACTACACTGTAGTTACTGACGCCTGATTCAGATTAAAGAAATTCCCTATGTAAACAGCAGGAGTTGGTCTGGATCAGGCCCATAGTTACTGCTGCAAAGGACAATCCATATATATAAAAGCCATTCTGCTCCTCCATGTTATACGCATGCGCAGTAGCGTCCACACGTTGGGGCCAATGCATCAAGGATCCACAGGTAGTTGACTCCTAAGACAATTAACTTCATCTATGTTTTCAATAAACTGAATGTCATACAAAAATTATGAACAAAGAAAATAGTAATACATAAATTACTCTATACTTAAGAGTTCCCAGTTCATATTTTCCTTTGTATTGCTCTTGCAAGGGGTACATTCTAAACATTTAAACACTACAAGGACTATGCTTTCCTGTATTTGTTCTAAAATTCCTTTGGAGAAATTGTAGAGTGCAGGAACGCTGTCCTGTGCTGTGATACTGAAGAACATCATCCTGTAACACAAAGTTCTTTAGCTTTGGGGGGTTTGGACAGGACTATTTCCACTTAGGACTAATGAAAACACTTAGCCAAATAAAAGGTGGAAAAGGGCTTTAAAGGAAAGTGCTTTAACAGGCGTGGAAGAAGAATGTTAATGCAAGATAAGAAATGACAGACGCATTAAAATCAACTGCATTCCATGAATTAAGTCTAACATTTAGCAGTTTACAATGAAGTCTATTTCTGTTTGTGACTTTAAACTTCTACAAGTGGGTCTTATTGTTAAGAACTACAGCACCTGATGCAAAACCAGGACACTGCTAACGAGACCCTCGCTTTCAGCAGACCCTCTCCTCTTATTGGACTGGACCCAGGCTTACAAAACGCTGCTCTTAATACCAGATCGTACTGGATCCAGTCTTCTGTGCAGGCAAGGACCTCATCTAGACCTCTGTGGCTGTTCCACAATCGTAGATGTCTGTAACTCCCCTTTCACACGCCTCTATCATACAGACACTTGGATGACTTGCGTGGCCATAGACCAGCTTTAAGTTCTCTGCATCCAAACACAGATCCGTGCTGATGTGCTTATAGCCACCCACTCACCTTCATCTCCATGCCTATGCCCGCCCCCCCATGCAGGGATTAGGAATGCATATGTCTTTGTAACGCCCCATTGGACAGATCTCCTTGCCTACACAACTGAGAACTGAGCAGCTTGCGGAAGTTGGGTTTCCGACGGTGTTTAGGATAAGGTCCAAGGTTAAACATAGTTACATAGTTGATGTGGTTGAAAAAAGACACCAGTCCATCAAGTTCAACCTATTGTCGATCTCCTGCGATCACTTTCTTTATACTTGAAATTGATCCAGATGAAGCAACTTCCAATCTGTTGCAATCTGAAAAAAAATCTCTGCAAACCCAAGATGACATCCTAATTCTCCCTGGCTCCACTACTGTCTTTCATTTAAATTAGCGGTCCTGGGAACCCTGGATGCCCTTTTCTGCTAACAATTTGTCTAACCCTTTCTTAAACATATCAAGTGAATCTGCCATCACCACCTTCCCTGGCAGTGAATTTCATATCTTGACTGCCCTTACTGTAAAGGACCTTTTCCTTTGCTGGTTGTCAAACTTCCTCTCCTCTAACCTTAGTGGGTGACCCATGTGTCCTGTGTACAGTCCTTGGGGGTAAAAAGTTCCCATGCAAGTTCTCTGTATGGACCCAGGTTGCAAGGAACTCTGCATGCAGACCCCCACCTTAAGATTTATGATGCATCCTCACATAAAGGGCTCTATTTACAAAGATCAATTTCATATGATAAAGCCGGTTTTCGTGTGAAAACGGGCTTTATCATATGAAATTGAAGAAGTCCATATTTACAAAGCTACAATAGCAATAACGGTCCCAATTGCCGGCCAGCTCTAATGAATGCAGGCCGGCATTTACTAATTGTCAGCGTGGATTTTGACAATCCGCGCCAACACGTTATTAGGGTAAGTATTCCAGCAATCTCCCCATGTAAACCCATTTTACTCACCCTAATAGCTGTTATTAGGGGGAGGAAGAGGGGGGGGGGGTACATGTCGGGAGACCTCTGGAATATAGTTAACTTAGAAAAACCCATTAAAATCTCAGTAAAAAAAAATTAACAAAAAAAATATTAACTAATTTTATACTAACTAATATTTTCTAATAAACCTAATAAGTTTTAAAAAACATTTTGCATTTTGAGACTTGAAATTTTAAAAGTCCCAAAAGGCATCTACTGCGCATGTGTCGGGACTCCACAGCCGAACGATATCAGCGAAAGGCTCGCTGACCGTTGTGGGACCTCGCCGGAGGGGTAAGTATTAATAAATACTCTCCGCACAGCGAGTCTAGTTGCTATCATTAGCGCTCAATGCGCTAATGATAGTAAATAGAGCCCAAAATGACACCTGGCCCCTCCCCAATATGGCTCCTGCATACTTTTTAAATTTAGGAATTGTGTTACCACAGACATCCTGAGTACACATTAACCTAGGGATTCACCTACAGGAGGTGCCTTGATGCTGGTCAGGTGAACTTAACCCAGTATAGCCATATTATGAGTCAAACCTCCTATTTATGTATGTACAGACACATAGGGCTCTATTTACAAAGCTCATTTTACTTCATTTAGATGCAATAATTGCTGTTTTCACTTAAAAAAAAAGGATCATGTTGCATCAAAACAAAGTGATTGATATTTACAAACCATGAAAAACTGCTGTTTCCATAACGATCCATGTAAACTTTGCACCTCCTTGCTGACCCGTTTTTCTTAATGCAAGTCGAAACTTAACCTAATATTTACAAACTATTGTAGCGGAGTTTCTCACTCTGCTCCAAAAGCAAAAATAACTCTATCTTCAGATGGTGCAGCGGTTTCCCCATATATCTCCCTTTCTTCCTCCTCATAGCTGTTATTAAGGGGAAAAAAGGGAGATATATATGGGGAGACCACTAGAATACACATGTTTTTAATATAAAGATTAACTAATAAACTATTTTTTGTAAGTAAAAAAACAAAACAAAACCAAAAAAACTCTAGTCACATACACTTATATATCATTTATATATTGGCCAGAGGGCAAAAAATGAAAACAAAGTAAGAGTTTAGACTTACCTTACTTGACACAGACGGCGTGCCTCTGAATATTTCTAAGTCGCGACATGAACTCATTGCGTATGGTCAGCGGTTTTCCTGTCGTGGGCTTAGATATATTTAAAATCCCAAAAGACAGCCACTGCACATGTGCCTACAGGACTTCACTCCTTCAGTAAGTGAACATCTTGCAGATCGTCGCGGGACCTCGATGAAGGGGTGAGTATTTGTAAATGGTGTGAACAGAGTTGGCAAGTTTGCAGTGAGGAGAAACGAGCCTGGCTAACGTTCGTTTTGATTGGTATGGAGCAGCGGACTGGCATTTGTTTCTTGTATATGGAAATATGTCTTACATGTACACTTGCTATTTTTAGATTTTAGAATTTTTTTTTATTAGGAATATCAAAGGTGGATCGATTGCTATAATAACAGCCTGCAATCTCTCTGGGTGCTTTATACACTTAAAAAAAATGTGATGATCTTTATGAAGTTTTTTTTGTACACCACTATATAAACATAGAAACCTAGAAAGTGACAGTAAATAAGAGCCACATGGCCCATCCAGTCTGCCCATCCACATGGCCCATCCAGTCTGCCCATCCACATGGCCCATCCAGTCTGCCCATCCACATGGCCTATCCAGTCTGTTGGTTATTTAAAACTATAAACAGGGGCGTTTTAAGAAGTGAGGAGACCCTTGTGCAGGATTTGTACATCGGTCCCTACCTTACCTGAGACAGGGCTGTCTTGATTAGCAGGCTTTAAATGGGGCGGGGCCTAACTGTGATGTAAGCCCCACCCCTTTTTCGGCCTGCACATAGGGACAGTCCCACCACAGGGGAAGGGGGCTGACTCAGCATCTATTTCTTCCCACTGGAAGATCTTAGAGGGAAGAAATAGATGTCAAATGACCCCCCCTTCCCCTGCCAACCCTGGGTGCAGGATTAATGCCACAGGGCCCTCTGTTCTCACTGCACTGAAGTTGCTTTACCGGGGCCCAGAATTTCTCTTGGCGGCCCTGAATAGATGCCAAATGGCCCCACCTTCCCCTGCCAACCCTGATGTGCAGGATGAATGCCACAGGACCCCCTGTTCTGAGGGGCCCATGTGCACTGCACACCCATAATAGATGCGCCTATGCCTAGACCCTATTTACCCTCAATTTAGATTAAGATTTAGGATATCCTTATATTTATCCCGAGCATGTTTATACTGTTCTACTGTGTTACCTCTACCACCTCAGATGGGAGGCTATTCCACTTATCTATCACCCTATAAAGTATATTCTATATTCCACTTATCTATCACCCTATATATTCTATATAGTGTTCATCATGTTCGATGTGAAAGCCGGCACACAAGGATTCCCTGCTTTTCCCTAATCACGATGTGGTCATATTTTCAGTTCATTCACTTGTGGTAGAGTTTTAGCAGCGTGAAGGGATGCCCAGACAATGCAACAATACGTCTTTTGTGGGACTGGGCTTGGAATGCACACACAATGAAATAATACATCTTTTGTGTGCTATGGCTCTCAGAATTGCTTCACATGCAGCAGACCATGAGGCAACAGAGAATGCTCTCAAAACAGACAAGCGACTCACTCATTGACAGTCGTGTCTTCCTCGCATGCAGTAACTCTTAAAAGTGTTGTGGCAGTAATGTGTAGGTCTGTCCCTCCTTGTGGGGAATAGACTGATCCAGATTTAGGTGTAACTGCACAAAAAGGTGAAAAACTGCACCAAGATAATGCGTTTTAAGAAGTGAGGGGGCCCTTGTGCAGGATTTGCAGCACCCCGTTCTCCCCCACCCCCATCCCGCTGCAGCCCTATGTATAGCTATATACATAGATTTTGGTGCAGGGTGTGGTGCCACGGAAGCCCCCTGTTCTGTGGGGCCTGTGTGCACTGCACACCCCGCACCCATTATAAATACACCAATGCTTCTCACCGCTTAAATTTGAAGTTTAACATGGTTTTGCCATTTTCTTACTACTTTTTACTATCCTTACTTTGTGATAGTTCATGGAATTATATATACATTTATCATTTAAGAATTGAAATATAGAAATAGCTGAAATCGGCATCCGTCATGTGTGCCGTAGATGTATTTGAAAAGTGGGCCACGCGAACCAAAAAGTGCACACAACAGTGTCTTTGGATTGAAAGCAGTTATGGTACACAGCAAATGGTCACACAGCTGCTAAGCACAATGCAACTACGTAAACCAAACACGTTGTGCAAGTGCAGGTTTACTACAATGTAATACTGGACGAAAATGGAGGTTACGATTAATGCAACGCCTCCGTCTGATTGCAAAACAATTTCACATTTATTATATAAACATGAAAAACCATTTTGCTAACTACATGAGAAATAATGTAATCCAGGACTCAAACACGGGAAAAGAGAAGGGTTTTCCCATGTCCGCAGGTGGTGATGTAAAAGGTGCCAACCCAGGTTTTTTAATCCGGGTCTCATCTAAGGCAACAGTAAACAAACCTCTCTCACAAAGATGCGGGCAGTCCTTCACACTGTCAGGAATTTCCTGGATCTATCCTGCAGCGTTTAAGGGTTTGTTTTTTTACCGCAAATCACCCTGCAATAACCCGGGTTGAAAATCCCAGTTTATTGCAGGATGGTAATAAGAAAACGGTTTTAGACAAGACCTGGGGCTGGTGTAAATGTTTTGATGTAATCGTTCCTTTTTCATGTCAGCTTTGGATTGGATGCACTTGCTTGGGTATGCCCTTACTCCATATTAATTACATCCGTTCAACCATTCATTCCCTCCCGTGACACACCCTTCAGAACGCAAGCTGCCAAAGCTCCAGTCGCACTTAGATCTGAATCAGCTGTGACTGCGTTCAGTTCTGAGCATGCACGGTAGAAAATCACACATAGAAACATCACTCACTCACCTGTGGATCAGGCCCTGTCTCTTTAAAAGTATTAGTGTTGCAAATTATTATATACCATGCAAAAATCAGCCCTGTGGGTGTCCTTGACTGCTTGTATAGGTCAGTGTGTTCCACATCTTCTGGGTACATAAGCCTATGTGTATCCACGTATACTGCATCTGTAGGTCTATGTGCTTCCAAGTATCTATATGCGCGTGTGCTTCATACTGCATCTGTATGCCTATATGCTCCCAAGTATACTGTATCTATATGTGCGTGTGCTTCATACTGCATCTGTATGCCTATATGCTCCCAAGTATACTGTATCTATATGTGCGTGTGCTTCATACTGCATCTGTATGCCTATATGCTCCCAAGTATACTGTATCTATATGTGCGTGTGCTTCATACTGCATCTGTATGCCTATATGCTCCCAAGTATACTGTATCTATATGTGCGTGTGCTTCATACTGCATCTGTATGCCTATATGCTCCCAAGTATACTGTATCTATATGTGCGTGTGCTTCATACTGCATCTGTATGCCTATATGCTCCCAAGTATACTGTATCTATATGTGCGTGTGCTTCATACTGCATCTGTATGCCTATATGCTCCCAAGTATACTGTATCTATATGTGCGTGTGCTTCATACTGCATCTGTATGCCTATATGCTCCCAAGTATACTGTATCTATATGTGCGTGTGCTTCATACTGCATCTGTATGCCTATATGCTCCCAAGTATACTGTATCTATATGTGCGTGTGCTTCATACTGCATCTGTATGCCTATATGCTCCCAAGTATACTGTATCTATATGTGCGTGTGCTTCATACTGCATCTGTATGCCTATATGCTCCCAAGTATACTGTATCTATATGTGCGTGTGCTTCATACTGCATCTGTATGCCTATATGCTCCCAAGTATACTGTATCTATATGTGCGTGTGCTTCATACTGCATCTGTATGCCTATATGCTCCCAAGTATACTGTATCTATATGTGCGTGTGCTTCATACTGCATCTGTATGCCTATATGCTCCCAAGTATACTGTATCTATATGTGCGTGTGCTTCATACTGCATCTGTATGCCTATATGCTCCCAAGTATACTGTATCTATATGTGCGTGTGCTTCATACTGCATCTGTATGCCTATATGCTCCCAAGTATACTGTATCTATATGTGCGTGTGCTTCATACTGCATCTGTATGCCTATATGCTCCCAAGTATACTGTATCTATATGTGCGTGTGCTTCATACTGCATCTGTATGCCTATATGCTCCCAAGTATACTGTATCTATATGTGCGTGTGCTTCATACTGCATCTGTATGCCTATATGCTCCCAAGTATACTGTATCTATATGTGCGTGTGCTTCATACTGCATCTGTATGCCTATATGCTCCCAAGTATACTGTATCTATATGTGCGTGTGCTTCATACTGCATCTGTATGCCTATATGCTCCCAAGTATACTGTATCTATATGTGCGTGTGCTTCATACTGCATCTGTATGCCTATATGCTCCCAAGTATACTGTATCTATATGTGCGTGTGCTTCATACTGCATCTGTATGCCTATATGCTCCCAAGTATACTGTATCTATATGTGCGTGTGCTTCATACTGCATCTGTATGCCTATATGCTCCCAAGTATACTGTATCTATATGTGCGTGTGCTTCATACTGCATCTGTATGCCTATATGCTCCCAAGTATACTGTATCTATATGTGCGTGTGCTTCATACTGCATCTGTATGCCTATATGCTCCCAAGTATACTGTATCTATATGTGCGTGTGCTTCATACTGCATCTGTATGCCTATATGCTCCCAAGTATACTGTATCTATATGTGCGTGTGCTTCATACTGCATCTGTATGCCTATATGCTCCCAAGTATACTGTATCTATATATATATATATATATATACAACTAGAGAAAACAGAAGTTTTGCGTAAGCGTTATAAGCGCCCATTTGTACTTACTGCGCAGGGCAGATGTAACATAAAGATACTCTGAGTGTATGGGCTTTGAGCGTACCAGCGAAGGGTCGTGCCAGCCATACGAAACCCATAATTACGATTCTAGGGCGAGGTAAGGCATTTAAATTGTACAGTATGGGCGTGCTATGCGACATAACTATGCAAGGAGCCTACAGACGCCCTTGGTTATGCTCAGAAACTTTAGGGTAGGCTTGGCTCAAATACGGACACCCGAGGAGTGTTCCTAAGGCATGCTTCGTAGGTACGCTTGCGTTAATACGCTAGGCACAAGGGAGTATTATGAACGTAGGTCTGGATCAGGCCTAATGAGGCATAAATCAAACTCAGCTCCGAGCTTAGGATGCTGTTACCGGGTCATAGATGTAAAGCAGCAGTAGCCGCCAGCCTAACACCACGTTTCCTTAATTGCTCCAAACAGTTCAGGTGGAAGTAGGAGAGTTGTATGTCCCTCACAGACAGGTATGTCCTTGTCCGGAGCAATTACGGAAACGTGGTGTTGGGTTGGCAGCTACTGCTGCAGAGACAATTCACAGGAGGCTGATGTGCTGGAAAGCCTCCTTGTGCACTGTTCCGTTAATGTGCAGCCTGGAACAGATCTCCAGCAGTAGGTATTGGTGGTAGGAAACTGGTGACAATGGGCCGGTTCCATGTTTTCCGTATGTGCAAGGGTCTGTAACCACGCATGGAAAAGTGGAGTGAACTCCTGTCACTCCCCTCTGTACTGTGGAGTTTTGGATACTTCCCTGTCCATATCCCAACCTTTATTTTACCACACAGATCTGCGTTGTGTAACATCTGGCGCACGCATGCATAGATGTTACATGCAAGAGGACTTCAGCAAGCTGGGAATCTGGCCAAGGGACTCCTCTGTCTCCTGCCACTGATACATGCAGCTGAAGAGCAGAGGTGAGGATCGGCAGGACTCCCTCTCTTACGGGCCGCAGGACAAAAAGTCCCAGCAGCCCCCCCTGATGGCTGTCCTGCCAAATGGCATCCAACAGGCAGAGGTTGCCTCCAAAATGGGTCTTTCTCCTCAGTTCCTGGAAAGCTGCAGCAACATCAGTATAATTGCTGGGATGTCATAATGTTGCACATGACTAGTGGTTGGAAATACTTGGGACAGCAACGTGTAAGTTCTTAAATTTGATGTAGATGGCTCTTAAATTTGATGTAGATGACTCTTTTCATACATTTTTTTTGCCCAAGTTCATCTCAGATGAAAACATAACCTACTGTCAAAGCTGGGGAATGAATTTACAGTATATTCATGGTCACAGCCATCCCAAAATAAACTAAAGTATATTTGAACTATTTGTGGCATTTCAGCTGTTTGTATTCCTTCCAATGATTTCTTTAAAATGATTGCTTTGAAAGCTTTAATCTTGTAAAAGATAAAATGCCCAAGTGCTGACCACTGATAGTGATACTGCGTATGTACACAGGGTTTAATTTTCCTGTGAAAGTGGCAGATGTCTGCGCTGCAGTGCGAGTCAATAGTGGAGATGTTGCCAATAGCAACCAATCAGATTCTAGCTGACATTCTCTAGTATGTAATACTAAAGTGAGAGCTAGAATCTCGTTGGTTGCTATGGGCAACATCTTCATTTTTCCTTTTCCGTAGTTGAGTAAATCTATGAATAATAAAACTAATTAGGAAAGCTGCTGGAAACCACCAGGCCTTCCTCCAGATATAAATTATCCAAAAATAAAATATATATGTAGTTAATAATATAGCTTTAATCTAAATTTGTACTATGTTCCTTTTGTTACTGTTTACCATACTGTAATAGACTCAATGTCTATCACACACAATCTCAATCAATCACAATCTCGGTAGCTGCTGAGCCCTATGGAATTCCTTCTGCTCAAAGCTACCTCCATCTTTCAGCACAATTAAATATCACCCATAATCTGTTTATAGCCGTGAGAACTTTTACGATACATCCAGACTGCTTCGTATTACAATATGAACCATGGGCCGAATCCTCAATTAAGAGATTCGGCTGACTTCCGTACGCTAGGTGCGGTAGTCAGCTGAATATTGGTACTGCGCATGCGCATTACCGATATTACCGCATTGGAACACAGCCACCTGATGCTGCGTTATGTGCGGCAATTGGCTTCCTCAAGGGGTGCAGGGCCACCCAGCATGTGTATGAGATAGGCATGGAGGGTATGATCAGGCATTTCAATCGTACAGTAAGGGCTGGGTTTAGCAATAGGTTCCAAATTCCACACGCATGGAGATGTGGAATAGTTAAGGTAGCCCCGTGACATGGATTTGTTATCAGCATCTAGGAGAGCAGGGCGAATGCCGGGGGGGTGCCCTATCGCCTTA
>WWET01000517.1:139938-155982 GCA_011038615.1 Limnodynastes dumerilii
CCCGGGTCTATGCTGCAGTGTGAAGGGGATCCCCCCTGCTGTGCTGCTGTGTGCCCCGGCAAAAACCAGGGACGAAAATCCCAGGTTTTTGCCGGGCGTCAGTGTGAACACGGTATAAGTATTCTAAATTTGGAAAGTGCTGGCTTATATTTTTTTCTTTAGCTTGAGTTTTCAGATCTGAATGGGGCGATTGCGTGCTATTCAGCCCTGGGCATGCAAGACAGAAAAGCATGCAGAGAAATGTCACTGCAGAGAGACGTCACATCAGCTGGTATGCGAGCTGCATTCGTATATGGCTCACTCTCAATGTGTGTGTAGTGTTTCTGCCAGAGGCGGAACTACCATTGGTGCAACAGCAACAAGTGCAGTGGCACCAGGGCCTATGCTGATACAAGGGCCCACAGCGTCATCACCGCACCCCCGAAGCTTCCCACCAGGTTATCTGGGATTTAATCAGGGACTGGATGGGCCATGTGGCTCTTATCTGCCGTCACTTTCTATGTTCTATGTTACGTTTATGGGTTACGTGTACTTTGGAGAACCACTACCCAAACCCTTGTAAGCAGTATGTAGAAGAAGGTATCAACACAATTATGTCTACTTGTAGCATATAGTATATAGATACAACATGACCAGAGGCGGAACTAGCGAGTTGTGGGCCCATATGCAAAAAATATGCTTTGGCCCTGATGATATCCAGGTAACCCAGTGGGGAGCTTCGGTGGTGCGGTGATGACAGGTGTGGGCCCTTGCATCGGCATGGGCCCCGGGGCCATTGTACCTGCTGCACCAATGGTAGTTCCGCCCCTGAAGATGACGTTTTTGTTTTGTGTTCCTTAAAGGAATTATTAATTGTTAAGAGCAGTAAAGTTGTATAATGTTTTGTCACAGAATAATATGTGATCTCCTGGACTCCTGAGATAGTCTGTCAGCCTCCCTGAAATAATTGCTAAACCTAGAAGGATGGTGGTATTTGTAACAATGGACGAGATCCAAATGTTGGAAAAATATGTAAAAATCAGGAACAATACAGTATATATATATTTGTACTATATTTGTACTATTTCATAAATATATATATATATTTATAAATAATATTTATGTATACTTTTGTTAATTAATGATAATGATAATATGAATAATAATATAATAATAATAAACCTAGCATAATTTATGATGTAAAACTCACTGCTTAATTGCACTACTTAAATTACTGTTGACACACAAGCACTTATTATATAAAAGCTTTCTAATGAAGCTCACATTATGGAAAGCACATAGAGGGATATATGAAGGAAATCTTCTGTAAGTAAAAATGGTGTTGTTGCCTATTGCAACCAAACACATTCTAGCTTACAATGTGATAAATAAATGGCCAACCTCTCTACTATCAGCTTAGTTGTTATAAACTATTATGCACAGTTAAAACAGGGGATGTAAATGCAATAAAACACAAGAAATTAAAAAAAGAATGTAAATTTTATATCATTATATAAAGATTTATTTATTTATTATCATTATGTTAATCTTCTAATGTCTTTTTATGTTTCTAGTGCATACTGTTACCAGTCAGTTGCCTTGATTCACACGTAAGAAGCTGATGCTTCTTAGGTGCGTAATACGGACCACTGCGCAATTTGCATAGGGCGTTCCGTCCGGATATTAACTACGTGCAATCTTTTAAGAAAGTAAGAGGGGCGTAAATATGCCGTTAAGCACTTCAAACGGGGGGCGGGGGAGGGGAGCAGGGAATTAGTTGCAGATAAGACTCCCTTCTCTTAGGGAAGGGAGTCTTAGGATTAGGAATTACTGGGGGAAAAGGACCACACTAGGGTAAATATCATCAGAGGGAAGGCACTATTAACATAAACGATGGCAGGTGCTACACGGGATTCAAAGAATACAAGGTATTAGAAAAAAAGCAATAGTTAAATGTGAAAGGAAAAACCCCTTTGGTGCACACTGGTAGTATCAGAGAAAAAGGAACGCCATGTACAAAATTAAAACATATCTTTGATAGAAGATATAATTTAATATACAAACACATAAGGGAAAAAACACCACCTAGCAAGTACTGGATATATATAAATTAGGCAACAGCGTCCTAAATAAGAAATATTGGCGAATATTGGAAACAAGCCACTCCTCTATAGATGTTAAAACAAAAGATAAATGAAACAACCACTACTGTTACTAATCTAATCTACAATTCCCAGACAAGAACGATCCCTAGTGGAGGATGACTAATAACCTCACGGCTATGCTTTGCCCATTCCGGGTCTGTATCTCACCCTCTCCTATCTATACTAATAGTAGCAAACAGTGTGGCAAAGCAAATAAATAACAGTACCGCAAATCAATGCAAATGCTGACAGAGAAATAACACAGAGGAGTCAGCTCATAACTGCAGACACGTAACTCTCAACAATAGAGTGACAGGCAAAATAGCGAGCACATGGAGTATACGACCATGGAAGCAAAACTGTGCTGTGGATGAAGGTCTGCAGGCAGAAGACAGGTGCTCAGAGTCTTAGGATTGGGCTGCAAGGAGGGGAGTCTTAGGGTTAGGCTGCTAGGAAGGGAGTCTTAGGGTCAGGCTGTGGGCAAGGGAGTCTTAGGGTCAGGCTGTGGGGAAGGGAATCTTAGGGTCGGGTTGTGGGTAAGAGAGGGTTAGGTTAATGTAAAGGTTGAGGATTAGGATAAGGGTTGCAGGTTGGGGTTGAATAAATACTCACTACCTGCTGCTGCGGATGCATGCTGGGCATGATTGACTCCTTGTCCTTGGTGAGGCAGGAGCAATCCATTTCAGAGCCAGTTAGAAAATAACTGGTAGAAAACGTCCCCTTCACAAATGGGCCGTTCTGACTGCGAACACACAACCCAATCCAGTGCTACCTCCCTGTCTATTTATTTACATTCTTTAAAAAGCTAATGGTATTAGGGCATTAAAAGTATAATTAAACAGAAGCCATTAAACAACTTAAACCCATGAAAGCACCTGGTCCGGATGGCTTCAGCGGTGATTTTTATAAGATCCTGAAAGAAGAAATTGCCCCATATCTGCAAAATTTCTTTAATGCCATCTTACAAGACAAACAAATTCTGAATTACTTTAATGCAGCATTCATTAGAGTGATCCCCAAACCAGGCAGAGACCCTACTCTCCCAGGTTCCTACCGCCCTATTTCACTCTTGAACGTAGATTACAAGATATTTACAAATATTCTTGCTGATAGACTGAAGTTCATCCTGCCAGGTGTGATTCATACCGATCAAACAGGCTTCATAATGGGCAGACATTCTGTGGTTAATGTACGAAAGGTACTTACTGTAATACAGCATGTGGAGGGGGAGACCCCTTCGGACTCCCGTCTTATCCTCTCCCTTGACGCCGAGAAGGCCTTCGACATGATTACCTGGGACCATCTCTGGGAGTCACTGTCGCGATTTGGGTTTCCGGAGGCCTTCCCGGACGTCCTACGTTCTCTTTACCTCTCTCCTTATACGCAGATTGTGGGGAACGGATCCATTTCTGGGACGTTTCAAGTAGAAAGGGGAACCCATCAGGGATGCCCCCTCTCCCCTTTACTATTTGCTCTGGCTATAGAGCCCTTGGCCATCGCATTGCGCCAATCCTCAGCATTTAAGGGTATCATGGTAGGCAGTGTGGAGGTTAAACTTGCACTGTTTGCTGATGACATGTTGCTCTTGATCTCGCACCCGGAGCGATCTATCCCACCTATTATTCATTTAATCCAGACCTTTGGCACCTTTGCAGGCTACAAAAGTAACTTTGACAAATCTGAAGCTTTGTATATTTCAGGGACTTCCCAGGCCCAGCTTCAAATTAGAACCACCCAGTCGTTTAAGATAGCTACCAATAAATTCAGGTACTTGGGCGTTCAGATCACCTCAAAAATACGGACCCTCTATAAAACTAACTTCATGCCTCTTATTCACTCAATCGGGGAATCGCTTCAAAGATGGGCCTCACTCCCTTTGTCCACCCTTGGTAGAATAGCTTTGCTTAAGAGTGTCTTGTTCCCTAAATTAACCTATCTGATACAAATGCTCCACATTGCCATGTCTAGATCAGATATGGAACGGTGTATGCGTCTCTTTGTTCAATATGTCTGGAGGGGCAGGAAGCCTAGAGTTGCCAGGAAGCGTCTTCAGCTGAAAAGAATAGATGGAGGATGGGGATTCCCTGATATTCGTGCATTTAGCTACGGGTCCTTTTTTAGATTTGCTGCAGATTGGGTGTTAAACAAGCAGCATTTCACAAATAAAGAGTTAGAGTTGGAAACTGTTAAACCCTATAGTTGGGCGGCCTTGCTTCACCTCCCTAGAGCAAAAATACCTGAACATATTTGGAGTAACATACTCTTTAGAGACACCTATCTTTCCTGGGTGGCGGTTAACAAACAAACAGGGCGTTCGGGCAGACACTCCATGTATAACACATTTTGGGGTAACCCGGAATTTGAGCCTGGCCTCGGAAATCCTGCACTTTCTGGACTCTGTAATCCCGTACTTTTACAGTGGAGGGATAAAGGCATTAGTGCTATCAGAGATATCTTTGATCCAGGCGGGACTATCCGGACCTTTCAATATTTAAAGGACAAATTTCAGATCCCAAACCAGCAGATGTTTATGTTTTTTCAGGTTAGACATTATGCTCAACAGGTTGCTAGAGAGTTGATAGATGCCCCCCCCACCTTTAAAACACTTATGCTTTTCCTAGACACACACGCCTTCTACATTAGGTATGTGTCGGAATATTTTCTCTCCCAGAACAGCTTGGGGTTATGGAGGCGGACGGCAGATGCTTGGTCTAGAGATTTGGGAATGGAAGTCACAGGTGAAGGCTTGGTTGACCACTTTGAGTATACCCATAAGGCCCTGGGCTCTGTGATGCTCCAGGAGGTACATTTCAAAGTGACACATAGAGTGTACATATCGCAAGCACAACGACGACACATGGTTAGTGTACATATCTCAAGCACAACAACGACACATGGTTACTGGAGAATCGGGATCATTCCCCAAATTTCACTCTCTCAAGGCGACCCTGGTTCATAACTTCTGGGAGTGTGCCAAAATACGCAAATTCTGGGGGAAAGTTTTGAATCTCATTAAAGATATATTTAAATTTACCGTAACTATGGACCCGCCTACCCTATTATGGGCAAACTTTACCAACTGGTTAGATATTACAGGGGTTAAGGAGGTCATTCCGTTGTTGACTACTATTATAACTGTGGCAAAGAAAGTCATCCTCCAAAACTGGACTACCAAAACACCTCCCTTCCTGGGCACAGTTAAAAGCACCCTGCTAAATATCCTCTATTTGGAAAGAAGGGCCACGCTCCCAGATGTTGAGAGGGGGATCAGCCGCTTTCATAAAAAATGGGGCCCGTATATAGAATACCTCCCTGAGCAAAATAGAACGCATATCCTGTCTTTGTTTGAATCTACCACTTGGTTCTTATATAGAAACTTGCCTTCCGCCCTCTCCTAGGCCCACCATGACACGCTACTCGAGAAATGGATATCAGTCGACTGATAATATACGCCCCTATACAGGGGAAAATATAGCTACTGGTGTAGGTGTATTGTTAGCTTTGTTAATTTGGTTAGTTTTGTTGTTAACTACATCTCCCTTGGTTTACGGATCACCCGTACTAACTTTATCACTATAAATTTTTTTTTTGTGTGTGTTGGACTGTATCCGGCCTTTCGGGCCATCTATGTTGGATTGTACTTCCTATGTGATCTCCAATGTTTCATCAATACTGTATGTATACATGACTGCAGATGCAATATCTTGTACGTGATCCATTGTGAACCTTATTTTGGAAAAAATCAATAAACAGTGTTTAAAAAAAAAAAAAAAGTATAATTAAACAATGTACTAATATTTTAATACATAGGACCGGATCCAGAATTAGGCAAAACAGTCTATTTACATATTCAGAAGGCTTACACCATATGTGCGTTCTGCGTGTACACACACATGTTGGTTATCTATTGGAACGCACTACCCATGATCTGGATTCCATTCTGGATGCCTTTCTGGATACAGGACGGGATGACCTGCCATGTATACAGCATGAATGCGTTGTGGGAGGGGTGAGGTATTAAAAATTATACACTAAGGGCTTGGTTAAGCACTTACATACGATGGTTCATTAAGCACCTGCCCCATTTTATGTGCAGCAGGTGCGTAATAGTTAAGGCAGGGTCCAGGGTACAGAAGTGCTATGCTCTCATATATGGAATTTAGGATCACTCTGGTGTCATTTAGTTTCCATCGCGGAGGAGTTACGAGCGCTCTGTGGGCCTGATCCAGACTTCATGACAGCCAATTTACGCATGCAGCAGATATTATTCATCGTGGCTGTGATTGTACGTATCTTGTATGTAACTCCGTGCGATAAGGTGTGACATCCCTACACAAGCCTAATATACACATTGTGGACAGAGGGAGGCATTTAAATTGTACAGTATGGACTAGGTTAGGCCAACAAGGCGACCAGAGATGCACATGGAAAAGTGCCAGAGGGGAGGACATTATACTTAGTAGTGCGAAATTTAGGTAAAACCACCTTAAGGGCCATATTTACTAAATGGAAAAGTGGAGATGTTGCCCATAACAAACAATCAGATTTTAGCTGACATTCTCTAGTATGTAATAACAAAGTGAGAGCTAGAATCTGATTGGTTGCTGTGGGCAATATCTCCACTTTTCCTTTCCTGAAGCTTAGTAAATCTGACCCTAAATCCGGAACAGGCCCATAAGCAATAAAAAGATAAAAGATAAGTAAAAAGAATAATAGTTTGTTTTAAAGAAGCACATTTATATCTCCAGTTATCAGCCACCCTGACATTCTATATAGACAGCACTGTTTTATCTAAAGCATACCATGAACTAATACAGAGAATCAGTCTATTCCATTACTTTTATTACATTGTATATAATGAAAGATAATGGTTACAGCTTTATTGTTGTGCCCAGGGTCCCCAGAAATACACAAGATACCAGCACATAGATAAAATGGTTATAAGAATGAACTCCCAGAACAATCTTGGGCTGTAGATCCTGCTACAGATCCCTATGTCATTCACAAAGACTTCTAATCTGCTAATCTGGGGCCATCTGGAAAGAGAATCTGTAAAGATTACATTCAAAGCCCTGTGTGTGGCAGATATATATGAGATTGTCAATGGCTCTGAAACCACAGTGACAGGGAGAGAAATAAAACAACAGCCTGGAGCAGCTCATAGGAGCATTAAAAATTGTTGCTTGTAGAAGGTTTGAAATGTAAGCACATGCAGCTCTTTACACATATCACTTGCTCATTTCAATAAAAAACAAGTGGCATGTAAAAACATTCATACAAATACACATATGAAGGGGGAAGATTTTCGTTGATGCACATAATATTTACTGTG
Organism: Limnodynastes dumerilii; assembly: GCA_011038615.1. Classification (NCBI taxonomy): domain Eukaryota; kingdom Metazoa; phylum Chordata; class Amphibia; order Anura; family Limnodynastidae; genus Limnodynastes; species Limnodynastes dumerilii. Next base: position 147,394 of record WWET01000517.1, read on the forward strand.
TCTCTCAGGACTGAATCCAGACTTCCATAAAAAGCGCATTTCCTGACGTATGTAGGACTGAATTTTCTCTCTCTCCTGAAATTGCTTTACTACATTCCTATCCTGCAGGTATTACCTCTGATTGGCATATTCTCCTAGCAGCTAAAACCCTTATAGGGCAATGTTGGAAATCCCAGACTATCCCCTCTATGTCCAAACTAATCGCTAAGGTATCATTTTACCAAATCATGGAAACATTGGTTATTACATACTCCTCTAAAGCTACGTCACCAACAATGGTGTGGTTTAATTGGACTAATTACATCGCTAGGTCCTCTTACCATCACTCTAACCCTTTTTCGATTACTGGAGAATTGCCGGAAAGCGCAGACTCGGACGGCCCAGAATAAAAACTACAAAACCAATGGCCACTAATTTTCTAATTCCCTTTCCCTCATCCTCAGGAGATTACCCTGTTTTCTTTTCCCTTTCCCTGTCCCCCTCTTTCCCATATGATATATATATATATATCCCACCTAATGGTTGACCTGTGTTTTTGTTTGCTCCAGTTGTTTCTGTAACCTGGTGATTTAGTACTTTCTGTAGACTTGCTTGTCCAAGGTATAATGATGAAACGAACTAGACCAGGTTGATTATATGCAGTTACTGTTTATTGATACAACATTGTTATATGCTTTGTGGCTTTTATGTGTGTCCCCCCCTTTTTTTTTTTTCTGTACCCCTTGTTTCTTTGGAAAATGTAATAAAAATTTAATGCAGAAAAAACGCATTTCCGATCGCTAGGGAATGCCTGCATTTTGTGACGTGCATCCATATTTCTGTACTGAGATAGATTCTGACAGTAGATGTGTCTCTGCTACATGGGAGAAGGGAAGTATGTTTATCAGGGTTGCCGACTCTCCCAGAGCCCCATCAGCCATCAATTACTTCTGTAATCCCTAACGTTACTAGGGATGTGCGGGCATTGATGATGTCATCAAGCCCCGCCCATCCCCTGAAACGCTAGAGAATACAGGAGTGATTGACAGAGGGCGGGGCTTAATAACGCGCTTTGCATACATCGTGTCATTAAGCCCCGCCCCTTGCAGAAATCTATGGCTTCCCTCCTGGTTCTCCCAGGAGGGAAGCTCTAAAAAGTCGGCAACCCTGATGTATATGGTACAGTCAGAGGAGGAACTAGCGAGTTGTGGGCCCAGATGATATCCCAGGTAATCCGGTGGGGAGCTTCGGCGGTGCGGTCATGATGGCTGTGGGCCCTTGTATCAGTATGGCCCTCGGTGCCATTGCACCTGTTGCACCAATGTCAGTTCTGTCCCTGGGTATAGCGCATATGTGCAAACTGCCCTCCTTTCTATCCAGACTTCTGAGTCATCATATTAATTGAGGACGGCACAGTAGTTTTATGGTAAGGGCCTTGGGCCAGTGCTGTACGTCACGTATGGACATAGCCTGGAATCATGTACTATAAATGCGCAGTTCATAGAAACTCTGTATGGAACGCAGTCGCCTGACAGAGTTCCTTACGGAGCTGATATTTCGCATGGCAGGTGGACCTACTCATCATATGTAGGAAGTACGCAGGTGGCTGGGAATAGCAACATTGATTTTTTTCCAGGGACAGTGTAAATTCCCAATCCCCCCCCCCCACTTCTATAACTCTATTCATTACTATAGTATGATTGCGCTAAATGCTCTTGATCAAGATCATTCCACCCAGTACATTAACTGACCAAGATATGACATGAGTGCCCTAAACACACTATACTATCCTGAATCCTCAACGCCTACACGATTCCTATGTCAGTTGAAATATTACATTTTTGTTCTCTTGCCATCGTCATGAAGAGAGTGAAGAAAATCCTGATCGCCTGAGGGTAGATCCTCATGGGTAATGTATGATGTATTCTAAATGAACAAAAACTAGTCTGAAGCTCTGTACCAAACAGTACATAACACTATGTGTCAGCACTTACAAAAAAAAAAAGAGGTTTTAATTCACAATATTGCTTTATTGGGTTAAACTCAGCTGCCCAACATCAAGACACCTCCTATAAGTGAGTCCCTAACTTGTGTTGCAATATGTGTATTCAGAATGTCTGGGGTAAGACAGTCAGGGAAGTTGTTCTCAGTGCACTGACCTGCAGAGCAAAGGTCAGTATCGCTGGCCCTATCAGCTCCAGGCAGAAGTCTTGGCTGTGCCCCTTCCCTTGATGGCGGTCCTGAAGACATTTCCTACATTTTAAAAGTATACAGAAGCCATATTGGAGAGGGTCAGTCTCCCAAATCCCAAAACAAACAGTAATTATTTGCTAGTAACAAATTAACACAGGTCAAACTTCTTTTCATATACAGTATATGAAATGTGTGCAACCAGTGGGTTAATTGCCATTGGAGCAGTTATTTATGTATACGTAGTAAAATATTTTATGGCATTCTATATATTAAGTTATAGCAGGGTTTCCGATCTCCCTTAATATACCTGAGACTCCCGATGTTTGGGCATTTCTTCCTATATGCCAGCAGAGTCGAACAGCGTTAGCAAGTATAGGCGGGGCTTGATTATGCAATTTGCATCATCAATCTCCACCCCATTGCTAGTAACAGCACAAATGGAAACTTTGACAGACAGGAGGACACGATTAGCATAAAATTCAGACCCTCCAACATGACCCATTCCATTAAGTACAACATACTCTGCTCCTTAGTGTGGAACTTTCAGTTACTATGGTAACCACCTGTGCTGAAGAGAAACATGTTTTTCAAACATCAGTTATTTCATTATATTCAGGTGAGTGACAGTTGGAAAAGCTCAGGAGCGGAGTATTGTGCACCTAATGAAAGGGGTCGTGTTGGAGGGTCTGAAATTTGTGTTATCAAGCCCCTCCCCCATACTAACATTTCTTTCTTTTCTCCGAGACTTCTCAGAGGGCAGAATTTAAGTGTCAGCAACCTTGAGTGATAGTCATGATGGACAGTGTATTTACTAAGATACAAACTATGGTGGTTGCTCAAATCAGTTTATAGTGTAATGCAGACAAATGAATGAAGGCCAGGGTAATCTACACAGAAACAAAGTGTAGAAAATGCCCCAGTAACACTCCCATTCATCAGTAACTAACTTAACAATCTATCTGTAAAATTAAAGGCAGAAGCGTTATTTACACACATTTGCAAATATATGAAAAGCTACCAACCACTTTCAGAGCCTTTCTGCTGTAGTGGTCCTAACTAACAGCGAGAGTCCCTATATTTGGTCATATATCCTGTTTTTAAATTGAGAGCCAACTCACTTAGGAAGCTCCCCCTTAAAGCCTTCAAAATAGCTTATGTGGACCTACACCCCCAGTCAGCTGCTGATCCCAGACTCACTTCCAAACAAAAATACACAAAATGGTGGTTGCTCAAATCAGTTTATAGGTTAATGCAGACAGGCGCATGTGCATTCAGGTTAAATCTGCTGTAACAAAGACAAAGGAAAGAAAATATCACAGCAACACAGCCATTAACCAGTAACAAACTATACATTCTATATATACTAAGATAAGATTGGTGTTAAAAGGTCAAGTTGCAGTCATTTAAAAGGCAACACTGTACTCTTGCTGTACAGTCTTTGTCGATGTTGCACAGTAACTACAGATAAAATTAATGCATCGGTGCTGAGCCAGAACAGAGGTGATGCTGCTGAGAACAAACAGTTGTCGTCTTGGTAACACAGTATAAAACTGCAAATAGTATAATGCAAAATAGCTGTGTGTTGTTGTAATAAGAAGGGCAATGCATCAATGTTTTGTTATCTATATTAAGTACATTTTCTAACAGATACATTCATACATTCAGAGACTGTCAATATACTAATGATTGGAGAGAGCAGCCCTCTAATATATTTAGATAAAATACAAAATACAACAAAATACAGTACAGGCATACAGGGTAGGGATGGACAGCATAGTATATATTAAATACAATATGACTATAAAAATATCACAGAAATACAATAAAGTGAAGCAAGCACAGAACGCAAGGCAAAATGCGAGGTGTCAAGCTTGGAAGATCAAGGAGGAGGGGATAGAGCACAGTGAGAGGTTGAGAGGGAGGTGGGGATTGGGTAAAAGGGTAGCAGAGGGGGACAAGAGGGTACAAAGTGAGGGGGGAGTGGTGGAGGAGGGAATAACACTAGGATGGAGGGCCCTGCTCATGCGAGCTAACACACTATATGGGAGGGAAGAACTTACAGAAGACATAAGGAGAGGGAAGGAAGTGGACTGCTGGTGTGAGCGGAGGAGAGTGGGAAGGAAGAGAAAGGATAGATGAAGGATGCAGTGAGGATGTTAAGTGGAGGAGGGGTAGGCTAGCCTGAACAGGTGCGTTTTGAGTGAACGCATGAAGACCTGCAATGTGGGGGAGAGTCTGACTGAAGAAGGAAGGTCATTCCAGTGCAGAGTTGCAGAACGGGAGAAGTCCTGGATACGATCGTGAGATGTGGTGATCAGTTAAGAGGTCAGACAGCGCTGGTTAGCAGAACGGAGAGAGCAGGAAGGGGTGTGCATGTTGATGAGGGATATTGATTAACCCACTCTGACTGCATGCTCACTGAAGTTATTAGGTATCCTGATCAGACATAATTAGCACATGTTATCCAGTTACATTCGGGATATTAATAAATGAACTAATAATCTTAAAAAATACAGTATGAGGGTTTAGAGTAGGCATGTCAAACATAAAACACCAATTGGGCCAAACAATCAAAGTCTAAGATTTTGTGGCAGCAACAAAAATAAAAAGTTTCATCCAGTCTCCCCATCATGTCTCTCCAGCCTCCCAGTGTTCCCCATCATATCTCTCCAGCCTCTCCAGCCTCCCATCATGTCTCTCCAGCCTCCCAGTATTCCCCATCATGTCTCTTCAGCCTCCCAGTATTAACCATTCATTTCTCTCCAGCTCCCAGTATCCTGCATCACGTCTTCAGCTCCCCAGTATTCCCCATTCATATGGCTCCAGCTCCCAGTATGAACCATTCATGTTTCTCCAGCTCGCTGTATTCCCCATTAATATGGCTCCACCTCCAGCTGATAAGGTCTTTGCTATCTGCTGTCCTGTTTAATTGCTGAGGTGGCTGATAACAGGCCCTTTTCTGCAACAATCAGCGGACTTGCTTCCCTGTGTGAGATGGGGTCGCAAAATAAATGCTTTTGGGGCACAAGTTTGACAAGCCTGGTTTAGAGGAACTTAGAGGAATTCCAATCTATATATACAGATGACAAGAAAGAACTTGAGGACCATTCAGGAAATTAAGAGGAGGAACTATATCAGAGATCAGGATGATTTTTTTCAGTTGGCAGGTTTATATTTAGCATAAGACCCTGAATGAATAACTCAGATGTCACAGGTTATACCACTTATCATGTTAATTCGTCTGAGAGTGTAGAAACTTCCTTATCACAAAGGACCAGATCCAGATCTCTGCTACCGCTGTGGTGGGAGCTCCAAATGAAGCCACTCCTCTCACTCGTAAGGATGGATTTCCGCCAGCTGACCCGGTCATGACGCTGGTATAAAGGTGTTTTTTGTTTTTTTGAACAAATGCATTATTATGTTTTGTTTTGTAAAAAATTTGTATTTGAGGAGAATTTTTCCCTTCAGACTCGTGGGACTTCTATGGGGACATTTTGTGCTCCAACCTATGCCAATTTGTATATAGGCTGGTGGGAGCATGAGATCGTCTTTGCCAATCCCATAAGAACTATATATACAACAGGTCTTCATGTGGCTTTGGTACATTGAAAACATTTTTACTTGGCATGGAAAACATAATATATTAAACATCAATCATTGGAATTGGAAGCTTATGCTATAATTTGTTATCAGTTTTATAAACATCTCCATTTCTATTTCAGAGATTGATGTGATTATCACAGGTGCATATAGAAATGTCACAGCACCCGATAACAGCCTCCACAGCTCCAGATCCCACCTTAAATCCACTATCAATAGCATCTACTATGGTAAATTATCAATAGCATCTTATATGGTAAACTATCAATAGCATTTCCTATGGTCAAGAGCATCTTCTATGGTGATTACATTAGGACATGTAGAAATCGATCTACACATGAAATACTTTTTATTGTAAATAAACTGCATCAGAGTTAAGGACACAGGACCCGATTCAGACTTCAGATCAGATTCTATACATTAGTCTCCGCAACAAAGGACTAATGTATGGGATTTGATATCCCAAGCACTGCATGTAGGAGAGCAGGGCATCGGGCATCTCTAACTGTTGTGTATTTACGGAGAGAGGGCGTTCCTCGACGTAACTACGCAACACTTAGGCTAGGAAGGCGGGGGAGGTAAGATAATGAGGGCAGGAGTGCGGGTTTGGGCCGTTACGATCCTGTGGCCGGCGTAATTTCACACTGTTACACCGGCTGAAGTTAGGATAGCTTTCGGCCGGCGTGAGAGTGTGTAATTAAGCCGGCCACAGGGGGATTGTCGGGGGGGAGTGCATGCCGATACGCTGTGCGTTAGTACGCACAGCGCCTCGACGGAAGTCAGGATCAGGCCCAATATTCCCAAACGGTCTAAATAAAATACAAATTGTTCATCATTCCTGTACTTTAAGGGCATGATATAGCAGTATGGCTATATTCAAAGTGTACTGTTTTCGTTGTCATTCCCTGGTTAGAATGTCCCATTTGCGAAATAGGGATATCCGAAAGTTTCTTTTTCCCTATTTCGAATGGCTACGATTTCGTTCGGCATACTCACCCATTAACATTCAGAAAGAGCAGATCACTCCGCTACACCTCCGCCGCTATAGCACAGGTGAGTAAAATCTTTCTGCGGGGTTAGGGTCAGGCTGCAGGGGAAGGAGGGTTAGGGTCAGGCTGCAGGGGAGGAAGGGTAAAGGTTAGGGGAGGGTTAGAGTTAGGCTACAGGGAAGTAAGGGTAAAGGTTAGGGGAGGGTTAGAGTTAGGCTACAGGGAGGTAAGGGTAAAGGTTAGGGGAGGGTTAGAGTTAGGCTACAGGGAGGGGAGGGTTAGGATTAGGCTGCAGTAAGTGGAGGGTTAGAGTTAGGCTGTGGTGAGTGGAGGGTTAGACTGTGGTGAGAGGAGGGTTAGGCTACAGGGAGGGGAGGGTTAGGGTTAGGCTGCAGTAAGGGAAGGGTTAGGTTTAGGCTGCAGTAAGGGGATGGTTAGGGTTAGGCTGTGGTGAGAGGAGGGTTAGGCTACAGGGAGGGGAGGGTTAGGGTTAGGCTGCAGTAAGGGAAGGGTTAGGTTTAGGCTGCAGTAAGGGGATGGTTAGGGTTAGGCTGTGGTGAGAGGAGGGTTAGGCTACAGGGAGGGGAGGGTTAGGGTTAGGCTGCAGTAAGGGAAGGGTTAGGTTTTAGGCTGCCAAAAGGGGATTGTTAGGGTTAGGCTGCCATGTGGGGAGGGTTAGGCTTAGGCTGCCAAGGGGGGAGGGTTAAAGTAAGGGTAGTGTTAGTGTTTGCATCAAGATTTCTTTAAACAACAAGGTCAGAGTAGTAACACTGTAGACCTTAATGTTGTCTGTAAAATAACCCTGGCAAGTCCATTTTTGCAGATATTCATATACTGTTGACCTAATGTAGTGTATGAAAGTCGCAAAAATTACTTTATGACTTGTATACCACACCCACGATCCTTACCGATCGGCACTGCCACCATTTTCCTTTTTCAGGACTTTTTAAGGCCCTGGGTGATTCCTAACATATTGGCTGTTCACAGTCAGAATATTTGACCCTATCTATAGATGCCATGTTACTTTACACTGTTCTTGTTTTAGTTCATATTCATTTTGAATTGGAGGCATAACAACGCATTTCTCAGAGGGACACAAAGCAAAAGTCATTTATAAATTGCTAACTAGAAGGAAATTAGCGATCCCTCTTCCAATCCAAGTTCTAATAAAAGCAATGATTAATGGCAGAATCTTTGGAAAGCGGCCTGAAATCCATTTGTCATTGAAAGATAACAATTTACTTAAAGATAATTACTTTAAAAATGAAAAAATCTGTTTCCATTTTTCATCATTTTGTCTCACTTTTTTTTTCATGAAGATTGTTTTTCAAAAATTCTTGGACTGAATTTACTAAACAGAAGAAGCGTTTCAACGATCAAGGCAGCTCATAGAATGTTTTATCACGGGCAAACCTTCAAATGCAAAACTATTTGGGGAAGGGCTCATATAGGCTGGTAGAAAATATCTGAAGAGAATAAACAATAATGACTAAAGTCAGTGATCAAGACAGAGGTGTCCACCCAATAGCATAATGCTTCCCTGACGATTTCCACCATTGTGAATGCCCAGAACTAAAGTATACAGAACAGCGGCTATTTAGTCACTGCTGCAGCTGCCTGCGTAGTGTTTTTAAAGGGTAAAGCATGGCTGCAGGTGTGCAGTGATTCCATACTTACATTTGCAGCTGGATCGCTCTTAATTTAGAGATTATAAGCATCGTTTTATCCGGGTGTAGTTTGCCAACTCGATGATCTCTCTTTTGACAGATCACTTTACGGCAGTACAGCAACGACTGCCGTCAGTTTCCGCCAGTTTCTGGCCAGACAC
>WWET01000517.1:212095-222738 GCA_011038615.1 Limnodynastes dumerilii
CGCCGAAGCTCCCCACCGGGTTACCTGGGATATCATCAGGGCCAAAGCATATTTTTTGCACCTGTGCCCACAACTCGCTAGTTCCGCCTCTGGCTGCGTGTAAGGAAGTGGTGCAAAGAAATAATTATTCCCCAGGTTTCTACCTATTGCTGATGAACACCTTGCAAATGGGAAAGACCCTATCTCATGTGCAACACTGTTAAACAACTAATTAAGATGTTCCACCACTTGTACCCCAGATAAAGAGAAAACAGCATTCTTGTGCACTTTAGCAGGGAGATTGTAATGCCATCACTGCCCTGAGCCTCATATATGTTTTCCCACATGGCACACTTATACACTCAGCTGATATATTTTACTTGTAGGGCCTTTAGAAATGTTGGGGCCTGGGACACACCCACCCACAGTGCCTGGCCCCACACATGACAATGGAGCACCACGAATATCCATTAACAGTGGACTGATGTACAGGGAAGTCTTTCCCTGCATAATGGGCCGTTAATGTGCAGCTCCCAGTAGCAAGTACATAGTGGTAGGATACTGCCGATACCTGCTGCTGCAGAGCTGAGGTAAGTATCTGTCTCTTGGCTGTTCCTGCTGTCCTCCCTGATATCGTAGTATAAATCTCCCTGCCAACAGCTGACCACACAGGCAGTTTACCATTGCAATCATATGTTAATTAAACAACTTTTATAAACACAAGTAAAACTGGTCTTATAGAGTACGCAATTTGCGTAGGGGGTTCCGTATTGGTATTAAAGACCGCATGTAGCTTTTAAGGTAAGAGAAGGCGTGCCGGAGGTTACTTCCGTAAAAGTGGGTGGGAGGTATTTAAATTAGGCTGGGAGGGAGGGCTGGGGAATCTACGTGTGTATTTTCCCTCCTTAAGAGGAAAAATACGCATGGGTAGTTAAGGGTGCCTTATGGCAATCGTAAGTAAAAATGGAGGTGGGGCAGGGGAGGCGAGCGGGGAATTAGGCGCAGATACATTCGTATCCGCACCTACGGACCACACACTTATGTGTGAATCCGGCCCTGGCAGAGCAGTAATACTAAAAGAGGATAATAGCACCTGTGTGAAACAATGACCTGAGAGTCAGAGAGTCTGTAAGAAGATCCGTAAAACAAAAGGTATTCATGTAGCAATCACATAAGGGGTCTAGCAGATGATATCATCTGAAATATCTAGTACAGTTTCAAAGAATATTTGACCTCAAATCCCTGTGAAGCAATCAATGTCATGCTATAGGATTGTAAATGTAGAGTATATAATCTTCACTCAGAGGTCCATTACAATCAGTGGTGTCTTCCTGCTGCTCTGGTCCATGGCTGATGATTCCTGTGGTGATGGTGTGATGTTGCTCTAATCTATTAAACTTTTTCTCTGTCTGCTTCCCACTTGTTAATGTAAATGGGGTAGATCCAGACCTAAGTGCTTGTTACGATTCATCACGTAGTGTATTTATGCTAGCGTATTTTCTATGCCCTCCCCTAGGCACTCCCCTTGCTTGTACGTACTTTGGTCGTTTTTCGTTTCCCAAACCCTACCTTAACTTTTCAAAGCGTAAGTACGGACGTACGTAATGGATTTACGTACGTTACAGCTTAACCCGACCCATACTGTCCAATTTAAATGCCCCCCTCCGCCTACAAAACATAACTATGGGTGTCGTATGGATGCCCCCACCCCTTCCTTCATAGTCATGCTGATGGCACGTATGTTCAACGTTACGTGGCATAACATCTGTCACGCACATGCGCAGTAAATAAAAAACTGCAATTCTACGTCAGTGACTAGAGTTAATTCGCTAGCGTACGTAGGTCGTAGGTACGTGGGCCATAGTATTTCATTTCTGCCATTATATAATGCCTTTGATTTGCTGATTAAATGTTCTATTCTTTGCTATTGTTTTACTGTTAGCTTTGGTCTGGTGAATGCTGCCATATTTCAAATGCTTTTCTGTCTAACTGTGTGTGTTTAATAAATTCATGTTAATCTTTTGTAACCATATACAATTAGTTTGTACAACCATTTACGCTGTTCATCAGCTCTATGCTGATGAAACCCAAATTTACCTCTCCTCCCCTGACCTCAACACCTCTCTTCTGTCTAAGATTTCCCTATTCATATGGATGGCCAAATGCTTCCTCAAGCTGAATATGGACAAATGGAAATCATTGTTTTTCCTCCCCCTAGGATTTCCTTCCCTCCCTCTATCACCATAACCATTGGTGATACCTCTGTCTCCTCCTCCCCTCAAGTTCACTGCCTAAATGTCATTCTTGACTCCTCAATTTCCTTTGTACCATACATCCGTGCCCTCTCTCATTCTTGCTGTTTCCACCTACGCAACTTTGCACGTATTTGTCCCTTCCTCACCAAGGAAGCTACCATCCTTTCTCTAGTCATTTCACGTCTCGACTACTGTAACCTCCTCCTCGTTGGTCTCCAGCTCTCCTGTCTTGTCCCCCTTCAATCTATACTCAATGCTGCTTCCAGGCTCATCTTCCTCTCACGCCGCTCTACCTCAGCCTCTCCTTTATGTCAAAACCCTCCACTGGCTTCCAGTCCGCTTCACACCTGTCTTTAAACTCCTTGCATTCACATTTAAGGTCATCTCCTCATCCACTGTTCCCTATCTTCCATCATCTCCATGCACACCCCTTCCCATCCTCTCTGTACTAACCAGCACTGTCTGACCTCCTTCTCATCATCACATCTCACGCCCGTATCCAGGACTTATCCCGTGCTGCACCTCTGCACTGGAATGACCTCCATTCTTCAGTCAGACTCTCCCCCCGCATTTCAGGTCTTCACTCAAAACGCACCTGTTCAGGCTAGCCTACTCCTCCTCCATTTAACATCCTCAATGTATCCTACATCTATCCCTTCTTCTTCCTTCCCCTTCTCCTCCGTTCACACCAGCAGTCCACCTCCTTCCCCCTCCTTATGTCTTCTGTAAGTTCATACCTCCCACTTAGTGTGTTAGCTCACGTGAGCAGTGCCCTCTATCCTGGTGTTGTTCCCTCCTCCACCACTCTCTCCTAACTTCTTACCCTCTTTTCCCGCTGTGCTACCCTTTTACCCCATGCCCACCTGGTGGCTCCCTCTCAACCGCTCACTGCGCTCTATCCCCTACTCCCTGATCCGTCAAGCTTGACACCTCGCATTTTTCCTTGCTGTCTGTGCTTGCTTCACTTATATATTTATATTGTATATTCATATTGTATATTATTATGTACTGACAATATCTTGTGATGCCTTATAAATAAGCAATAATTATTATTATTATTATTATTTATTCAAACTTCAATATAGGAGTGTTTATTATGATTTGAGGATGTTGCTATTGCGGGTGTTGTTTGGCTATATTAGGGGTAGGATTTATTATGTCACAATTTTAGGAACTATATTTTATTGTCTTCCATTACTGCCAATCAGTCTAATACAGGCATGACCAACCTGTGACTCTCCAGCTTGTTCTAACCACATGACCATAGACAAAGCATGCTTGGACTGGTGCTTTCACAACACCTGGACAGCCACAGTTTGGCCAGGCCTGGCCTTATATATGTCACGATTAAAAAAGATATAGGTTGAAATACTGAAACACGGCACAAAGTTACACCACTAACACTTATTCATTTTTCTTTATTTCTCTGTCTGGTTGTATCAAGATTTTCTTAAATGGCAAACGGCATAGACTCCACCCATGCACCACACAGCCAAGCACACCTTAACGAAATATCGAGACAGAGACCTTAGCTGGGTTTTAAAAAAGGGAACATGGTTTTATTAATTCATGAAATTGATTGGGCCAAATTAGAATTATAAACTAAAGCTGTAGCATCCATCAGTGAAAGGTGGCCCAATAGCAGATGGGGGGTTTCACACTTACCTAAGTTAACTTAACACTTAACCCTTATGTAAAACCTTAACCTCTTATTATTGTAAAAACCTTAACCTCTTAATATACGCTGGCGCCTACTGCAAGACGGCCTTACCCAACAGCAACCCAATCATCCAGCTCACCCCAGCACCTGGAAGGTGGCCTACTCACGGACCCCGCCGCCAGGGGACAAGGTGTCCTTGCAACTCTCCTGGGTTGAGTACCAAAGGGCCGCTTGCAAACTCACTTACGTAAACTTTGTGCCAGAGATACCTACTGACCCCCCACTGCTACCGCACGACCATGATAATAATAATATTAAAACTTTAAGGGAGGGAGGGAGGGAAGGAAAAACTCCAGACGAGGATCCCACCCCCACTAGCCCTACCCCTTTTATAAACCCCCACTAACTACACCCCTTAAGCTAAGCTAAACCAATCCTAAATCTAAACAACCCATCTACCTAATTTAACCCTTGCCTGTCTGATGCCCAGGCGCAGCCCTGCCTGCCATTTATGTGACTGCAGCCCTATGGGGCCTTAGTCTTTCTTTTTCTCTCAGAGAACTTGGGGAGATTGTGTCTCTCTTTATTTGATATGCTCTTTGTATTACATATAAGTCTGTATAATGCTTTCTGTTGGTATATGAGCCTAAGAATTCTCTCTCAATTACATATATACATCTAGAATGCCCTTTTATTGTGTATGTACAGTAGACTATTCTTTGTAATGTATACTGGACCCTAAAATGTTGTCTGTATTGTATAGAAATCAATATACAGTAAACTGGTTTTATATAAAGCCCACTAGAATGATGTCTGTATTTTGGGTCAGTACCTGAGCAGTTGTTGTAAAAACCGCTGCTCTGTTCATAAATTAGGAGGTTCTGACTAGTAGAAAAAAAACTTGTTCCTTGTCAGAACATAGCTCTTCTCTGATGAGGCTGAAGATGGTGCCAAACCTTTATGAGCCTATTCTAATGACATATGTACAATGTTGCCCAAGTCAATGAAATGGTAAAGATAAGAAAAGAAATTCAATAATTTCTTGACACCTACAGGGGTATAATTTAGCCTGTGGGGTATGATGGAAAATGACAGTGTATTGCACACCTTAGATGTCTGAACATTAGCGCTTATTCATTACCCCTTCTGAATGTTTGGGAGTGTAGGACAGGATTTACACTTAAGCGCGGTCCTTTTGGAAATGAGGAGAAGGAAAATACGCACGGTTACTTAAGGAAGCCCTATTACACTTTTAAGTGCCATAAGGTTTCTAAAAACAGGGGTGGGTTGAGGGGTATGAAGGATGCGTTAGGTGTGTATACAGCCGCTCCCAACTCACTCTTATTCTGTGAATATGGTTTGTAGTGAGAAAAAGGTGTTTGTTCTGTTTTAAGATTGTTTATTTTTTTAAATGCAATTACCAAAAATAGTGACTGACACATGTAAATGCACCTGGTTATTTAGATGTTTCCACAGAACCGTTCAATAAATGCACCCAAGATGTAAAAGAAATATATACAAGATACAGACATCGGGCTGGATCCAGACTTAAGAAGGAGCTTGAAATTAAGGGCCTGATCCAGAGCTACGATGTTACACTGAGCGCTGTAGCGCTCAGCGTAACATCGCTTTAGTGGTTTCATCAGCAATCGTACGGACCACTGATCCACACGAGAGAGAGGAGTTACAGGTGAGTTCCCTTTCCTCTTCTGTGCGGACTGACAGACCTCCAGTAAACGCACAGAGGTCAGGATCCAGTTCCTAAACCTATGCATTAGCCCCACTGTAGTCAAGTCATTTATATGCCATCAGTCATGACCCAAGTTATTTATATACCCTTACATAGTGCCTCCAGGCTTTTCATGCCCTGATTACTAAAAAATGTCTTCATCTACAAAAAAACCCACTATATTTTATTAAATATAACTTATTTTATTCATTTAGGGACGCATCAAGTGACCTTCAGGCAGCTCCGAACATGATGCTTTTTCTATCCCCTTTTTAATACCCTTATACTCCAGATATTGTTGTACCCACTGCACTATAATTGCTATTAATCGCTTCCATGTGCCATTCTTATTTTTGGCAGTGTCCTTTGTTCTGTGTCTGGTTCCATAAATATTTACTATATCTTGTCTTTTGTATTTGGGAGCCAGAGACTGGAGAGAGAGACAGACAATAGGAATACACTGCCTGTCTCTTACCCGGTCTGAATCTTTCCTTTATTATCCTCCATTGGAGCTGTGCCTAGGTCAGATTTGTAGGAGTATTTCATGAGGGAATTATGATAGTAATAGTGGGATGCGTTAACGATGACGCACATTATAGTCAAAGTGTAACACACTGCCAATCTTGGATGGTATTATGCCAACTGATCTACACAAGTGCATCTCAGTTTCCCTAAAAATAATACAACCTTTTTTTTTATAGTTATGATATAATATTTTATATTTATACTGTATATTATTAACTATGGACTAGATCCAGACTTAATTATTATTATTAATATTGTTTATTTATAAGGTGCCACAAAGTGTCCGCAGCCTTGTACAAAATACAACAACAAAATATAGTACAGACATACAGGGCAGGGACATAATAAAATACAACATGAATATACAATATAAATATATAAGTGAAGGAAGTACAGAATGCAAGGCAAAATGTGAGGTGTCAAGTTAGCAGATCAGGGATGAGGGGAATAGAGCACAGTAAGAAATTGAGAGTGACCCACCAGGTGGGGACGGGGTAAAAGAGTAGCAGAGGGGGACAAGAGGGTATGAAGTTAGGGGGGGGAATGCTAGAGGAGGGAACAACACTAGGATTAAAGCCCCTGCTCACGTTACCTAACACACTAAGTGGGAGGGATGAAGTTACAGAAGACATAAGGAAGGGGAAGGAAGTGGACTGCTGGTGTGAGCGGAGGAGAGGGGAGAAGGAGAGTAGAAAAAGGGAAAGATGTTGGATGCAGTGAGGATGTTAAGTGGAGGAGGGGTAGCCTAGCCGGAACAGGTGCGTGTTGAGTGAGCGCTTTAAGACCTGCAATGAGGGGGAGAGTCTGATTGAAGAAGGAGGTCATTCCAGTGCAGAGGTGCAGCACAGGAGAAGTTCTGGACATGGGCGTGAGATGTGGTGATGAGTAGACAGTGGTGGTTAGCAGAACGAAGAGGATGGGAATGGGTATACATGGAGATGAGGGAGAGGGAACAGTGGATGAGGAGATGGCCTTAAAGGTGAGGGTAAGAAGTTTAAAGAGAGGTCTGAAGTGGAGAGGAAGCCAGTGGAGGGTTTGACATAAAGGAGAGGCTGAAGTAGAGTGGCGTGAGAGAAAACACCAACTTAATAAATGTGAAAGTTTTCTGTTCTTTGTGAGCGCAAAACGCCTGCATTCTGAGAGCGCATACGTGAACTCATAAGGCTTCTCTGGATTCTCAGGATCCTCAGGAAGTTTTCCTGTCAACAGGGCAGGGAGGAGCGGGTTGTACTGCAAGTATGGAACATAGGATGGGGGAGGGTTTAGCCCTTACGTAAATCCGCATTTCAGAATCTTAAGGTAGGGATCTGTGCTCGTACAGTGAGGCTCTAATACATCTTTCCCATTTAATTTTTACGACATGTTGGGACAACAAGATTGTAGCCCATTAATAAATCATTAAAATTTTGTTAACTTACCATTTAACAGATGCTGGCTTCCTGCAGAGATCAGACAATGTAGTTAACTCATTCAGTACACAGCATGAGTTACTCTCTTTTTAAGACATTGAATGGGTGATGCCAGATCCATTGTCTGATCATTGCAGGAAGCCAGTAGTTGCTAAATGGTAAGTAAACACATTTTTAATGATTTTGGAATCCCCATGCAACTTGCCTAGCAGATGGGCCCATCATCTATGACAGACTTTTCCTTGTTTTTGGGAAAGGTTTAACTGGGCACAAGTGTGACTCTGGACGAGCAAGCAGAGTGGTGTTCACTTGCCCATTCGCATGTTAGAATCCCATGGTGATCCGGCATAGGAACTTTATTTCTGCTGCGGTCAGTGCTACAGCCACAGGGGCAGCGGAATTCTGCGTTTGGCCCTATATGTCGGATCTGGCCTTCCAGCTTCCAAAACTTCTCCCTGCACTCATAGGATAAACTCTCAGGGCCGTATTCACACATCCGTTTTTTAAAAGTATGCAATTATACGCACGCACGTAGCAAGGCCACACCCACCAACACCCAGGACACTCCCCTCTCCCGGCCGTGCAATCATAGACATACGCCTCCATAGAGCACCTCTAACTTTACATGTGTACATACGTGCGTATATGTATGCTGTACGTGCGATTCTATGTAACCGCGCCCTCAAAGACTCATTTAAATGCCTCTCTCCACCCTCTTTCATGTAAATTTTCAGGTACGTATTTCAACCCCGCCCCTCCGTACGTATGTCCCCAAGTGCGATTCACATGTCCGTGCCTAAAGGTCTTACGTGCGTATAGTCTACATTACTTACGTAGATAAAGTTACTGCGCATGTGCAGTTAAATCGTACCTAAAAATATGCACGCAATTTCACGTGAAAACGGTTCTGTGAATACGGCCCTCAGCCTCTGAGTGCTGAGCGCTATCTATAAAGAACCTGCCAGCCAATGAGAGCATATCGCTATTGCTCCTAGATAGTGTATACTCTGTGGGTGCGCAAGAGGGGCGACTGCCTCCGACCTGCCTCTCTTCCACATCCTCTGCACCTCTAGGTGGACTAACAGTCTTCTAAATGTGGCAAATGCAGACCATTCCTCATAGTTATTTTATCACTACACTATGCATGGTGTATTATAGAACACAATAATATCATATAATATTACTATCAGAAGTGTAATCCCATTGAAGAGGAAGGGAACCTTTCCACCCTCTTCCTCTTTATGGTATTACAGGAGACATACTCAGTCCTGCGTGTAATGTATTATTTCTAAAGGTACCATCTGAGCTGTAAAAGAGCAATCCCGCTGTGGTAACAATAAAAGATGGAGTCACAGCATGTGTGCTGACAGCACCTCTTCACAGCACAGCCGGAGGGATTATTATCCACTGGAAAGTCACAAAATGTGATGATGGACTCTCAGGCTTCAGTGCCTAGATGGCAATATAAAGAGCTCTCTGCTACAAAAGATGGTCACCCATGTTGTGTACACAATGTATAGAAGAGAAATGGAAAGATGACATGGAAACTATGGACGTATCCATTTACTACAGTACCAAAGGAGGAATGTGACTGGACTATGTCATACAGTAATGTCACAGATCACAGGATTATGTCACACAGTAATGTCACAGATCACAGGACTATGTCACACAGTAATGTCACAGATCACAGGATTATGTCACACAGTAATGTCACAGAATTATGTCACAGGATTATGTCACACAGTAATGTCACAGATCACAGGATTATGTCACACAGTAATGTCACAGATCACAGGACTATGTCACACAGTAATGTCACAGATCACAGGACTATGTCACACAGTAATGTCACAGATCACAGGATTATGTCACACAGTAATGTCACAGATCACAGGATTATGTCACACAGTAATGTCACAGATCACAGGATTATGTCACACAGTAATGTCACAGATCACAGGATTATGTCACACAGTAATGTCACAGATCACAGGATTATGTCACACAGTAATGTCACAGATCACAGGATTATGTCACACAGTAATGTCACAGATCACAGGATTATGTCACACAGTAATGTCACAGATCACAGGATTATGTCACACAGTAATCAGTAATGTCACAGATTACAGGACTATGTCACACAGTAATGTCACAGATTACAGGATTATGTCACACAGTAATGTCACAGATTACAGGACTATGTCACACAGTAATGTCACAGATCACTGTATTATGTCACACAGTAATGTCACCGATCACAGGACTATGTCACACAGTAATGTCACAGATCACGGGATTATGTCACACAGTAATGTCACAGATCACAGGATTATGTCACACAGTAATGTCACAGGATTATGTCACAGATCACAGGATTATGTCACAAAGTAATGTCACAGATCACAGGATTATGTCACACAGTAATGTCACAGGATTATGTCATACAGTAATGTCACAGATTACAGGATTATGTCACACAATAATGTCACAGATCACAGAATTATGTCACACAATAATGTCACAGGATTATGTCACACAGTAATGTCACAGATCTATGTCACACAGTAATGTGACAGGATTATGTCACACAGTAATGTCACAGATCACAGGATTATGTCACACAATAATGTCATAGGTTTATGTCACACAGTAATGTCCCCAGTTTACAAGGTTATGTCATACAGATTATATCCACAGTTCACAGTATTATGTCACAGTATTGTCCCCAGGTCACATGATTATGTAACGAGTGATATTCTGGCGGCCTGCAAATTAAACAGACCCAGGCCCACCCCACGCCAGAGGTTCCTACCCGATCCTGTAGAATCACTCTGATGGAGGTGTGCTTTCCCTCTCCTAGTTCTAGGCGTGGAAGGAAGTACAACAATTAATAAAGTAATCAACACCCAGGGACACCTGCGGGAGAGAGCAGGGAAAGTAATGCCATGGGCAAGGTATTCGTCATCACCGGTCAAGGCTTCAGACACCTCTTTTCGCCAATACCTGATGAGTGGGACAGAACCTTTCCCACACTTTCTGGTTCCGTCTCCTCACCCGTGGAAAGAGGGGGTTGGGGGGGG
>WWET01000517.1:230126-251155 GCA_011038615.1 Limnodynastes dumerilii
CCCTTAACCCTCCCTGTCCCGCAGTCTAACCCTAACCCCCCCCCCCCCTTTTAACAGCCTAACCTTAACCCTCCCTATTTCTAAACCTAACTTTAACCCTCCCTGCCCTATAGCCTATCTCTAACCAGCTCTTTCTACCATTCTAACCTTTACCCTCTCTGTTCTGAAGCCTAACCCCAACCCACCCCCTACTGAAAACATGTAGTTGGGACAATTCTACATACTAAATGTTCCCAATAGGAATTTTCTGTTTTCATACTAGTTCTCGCACTGATACGGTCGCGATTCAGCTGGAAATCTGCCGCTGTAAACAGCATAGCCATAGCTAGAAATATTTACACCATGGGTAAAAAGGTAAAATGTCGGCCCAACCTTGAATTAGTAACTAGGTTGACATTTAAAAATTAGATTACTGGCACCCCATTCCGGCTTTGCGCCCTGGGCGACCACCCCTATCGTGCACACCTTGTTATGGCCCTGATTCAATGGGCCTGATCCAGACCTACACATGAGAGCGGAGCGTATTACCGCTGCAGTGTAAAAACTTTCACTCCCACGACACTCCCCTTACCTTCCTTTCATTACGCCCGCCGAACCCTACCCTAACTTTTCCCTGTGTTCGTACGTATTTTCGTAGCGACGCGCTGTTCGTAGCAGGCTAAGCACGCCCATACGTTCGTAGCGGCCTAAGCACGCCCATACTGTACAATTTAAATGGCTCCCCCCGCCTACATTCCTTAACTCCAGCGTCCGTACTAACTTCATACTATAAACACGCCCCGTCGTCGGAAAAAACACAAACAATACGGACGGCAGAATCGCCGCTACGAAAAGGTCTTTGGTACGACCGGAAGTCTTCACTATGCACATGTGCAGTGTGTTTTTTCGCTTAAGATCAGCGTACGTTCGCATGCGAGCGTAGGTCTGGATCAGGCCCAATGGCCCGAGAAGCTGATGCTCAGAAAGGTGACCTTTCATTCTTTCATCACCATCGAGCGTCTATTCTGCAAATCCAGTAGGATCCAGTGGGGGAGGCCATCTTCCCCCTCTGCCAACATACCTGAATGGAACACTTTTATAAAGTAAATGTAGATTTTGTATAATACTTCTAGAAAATTGCATATTGAGAGAACTTTCTTATCGGAGCCCTGTACCGTACAGACTTCACAGCTAATGTCAGGGAGGGCAGGGATAGAGGGAAAAAAACCAGATCATTGGGTCAAAAAAAAAAAGGCTCTTATTTTACATTGCTTTCCAACATGGCATTAGTTCCAGAGGATTGTGGGTAAAGGTCTATTGTAAATGTCAGGCTTGAATGTGTTTAATGATGTGTGCAACTCCTCATTAAAAAAAGATCATCCAGATGAACCGAAAATCGGGTTTCTCACGTCGCATCAAATATTCACATCTTACCAGCTCATTATTCCATACATATACGCCAGTTTTACTTCATAAAGCCAAATAATCCTATATCAGCAGAAAATCCATAGGGAGAGAAAGGCACATACATGGCAAGGCAAGGGAAAAGATTGGTTATTATCAGTCTAAAGCACAAGGCTCAAACGGAAATATAATGACCTTTTAAAGGCAGAGACATAGACAGATGAGCGGAGACAGAGTTTTCAGCTAGACATAGACAGATGAGCGGAGACAGAGTTTTCAGCTAGAGAGCTGTCCTGAAAATACATTTGCTGTTGAAATGAACAAATCGCTGCTTACTATAACTGCATAGAGCTTAATCAATTAAAAGATCAAGGGCCAGATTTACCAAGCTGCGGGTTTGGAAAAGTGGAGATGTTGCCCATAGCAACCAATCAGATTTTAGCTGACATTCTCTAGTATGTAAAAAGAAAGTGAGAGCTAGAATCTGATTGGTTGCTATGGGCAAAATCTTCATTTTTCAAAATCTGCAGCTTAGTAAATCTGGCCCCAAAACTTTGGACCTGATCCAGATTTACGTGTGAATTCTACATGCAATTCAGTTTCGAGAGGCCAGTGCACCACTATAACGTGACACTCTCCTCTAGTCTGCAGATTTTAGCTGACTTCCGTGTCAATAAACCTACCTTAACGTTTAGCACGGAACGCATCACCGCCTCGAGTGATCTGTCTGCCGTCAGTTTTCAGCAGCCCTTAGAAAACGTGGCTTTTCGTGACGGCGCGGTTTCAGAAGATGACAACAGCGAAATAAAAGATTTCTTATCCCTAACCCAAATGGAATATGAAGTCACAATTCCTTGGATCTTCACACGTATGTAAATTATGGGTGTGGATTGCTGTTGCGAATGGCCTTTTTACAAATGCCCATTCTCTCCCAGCCAGTTCCGGAATGGCTGAAAAGTCGATCGCTTTTGCCTCGCTGAGATAAATCAATCGATCCACGGAAGACAGAAGATGCTGCTGCATATGGTGAGTATAAATTTAATCCCAACCCTAATCATTACTCTAACCCTCCCCTTCCATTACCCTAACTAATTCTCCCTTCCCCACAGCCTAACCCTAAGTCTCCCCTTCCGTCAACCTAACCGTCCTTTAACCCTAACCTTAGCCCTCCCTTTTCCATAGCCTAACCCTAACCCTAATTATCATCATCCCACAGCTTAACCCCAACCATCCTGGTTCTCAGCCTAACCTTAACACTCCCCTAACTCTAAGCATCATTGCTCCACAACCTAACTTTAACTCTCGCCTCTCTGGAGACAAAATCAACATAGTAAAATAAAAACCTGCAAGGCGGGTAGGACAGCGGAATAGTCACCCAAAATCGGGAGGTTAGGAGGTATGGACTAGGACAAGAGGCCACATACCAGAGACTTTCAGCCCACACTCATAGACACATACACAGACTAGGGGCCATATTTACTAAGCTGTGGGTTTGGAAAAGTGGAGATGCCTATAGCAACCAATCAGATTCTAGCCCTCATTTTCCTATTACATACTTGAGAATGTCGGCTAGAATCTGATTGGTGGCTATGAGCAACATCTCCACTTTTCCAAACCCGCAGCTTAGTAAATCTGGCCCTACGGAACACTGAGACACACATTCAGAGCCAGACTGGGATAACTAGGCAGGCAGACAGTGGCAGATATAAAAGGTTTGGAGCATAGACACTGGAACTTATTATACTGGAGTTAACAGATTTTCTTCAGAACGTAGAGCCAAAAAGTGCCAGCTCATATGTCTAATGGGAAATCTACTGTATGCTATGGTGTTAAACACATTGGGCCAGATCCAGAACAACGCTTGTGAGCGAATTTACACATGGCGGAGACGTAAAATCGCCTTTTGATAAGCACTGCGCATGCGCACCATAGAAAATACGCACAGTAAGGTAGCGTAATTGTGAACGTATGGGCATGCCAATTTTACGTGAGTCCAAAATACGTTTGAAATACGTTAAGTAGGCGGGGTTTGTATTTAAAGTGTACAGTATGGGCGTGTTTAGCTGCGTAAATTTGTGTTGCCCATATGTACGTGTGCGGATCACTGCGGTTACGTTGGCAAAAGTTAAGGTAGGGTTTGGAAAGCGTATCTTGACAAAATACGTACATTCAAGGGATGTTTCTATGGGAAGTGTATAGAATGTACGTACACAAAAATACGCTATGCGAATAAACGTACGGCAAATGTAGTTCTGGATCTACCCCATTATCAGATCTCAGTTAAGAGTCGCTTGAAGCTTTATTGCACAGTTTGTATTTTATTATATGAAAATTGTAAAAAAAAAAAAAAAAAAAAAGATAGGAACAGGAAAAAAAAAAAAAAAAAAAAAAGGTAGGAACAGGAGTTTACTGGGTGCATTATTTATGACACAAATTTTTCCCAACATCTTGAGACCATATTCACACTTAAGTGGGAAATAAGTATACACAGTTTAGCAATAATACACACCTAAGTGTACTTACGGACTTTAGCAGACTTCCGCCAACGTAAGACAACCTTGACTCTCTCTGCGTATATTTGTACTTAAGTTGCTTAGGTACGTGCATACATTCTTAACAGCGCCCTTATTAGGCCATTTAAATGCCTCCCCCACCCACTTTCACAGTTTAAACGCACCAAAAAAGACACACGGAAATAGCTGCATTTACTTAAGTGTGAATACGGTCCTTGGTCTCTTGGGGCTGGATCCAGTTAAGTGCTTGAACTTAGTTACTCCTGGGCTAAACCATGTTGATTGCAAGGGAGTCATATTTCATTTGTTGCAAACAGATTGCAGTAAGCAAGATATATCCCTGCATGCAAAGAATACAATTAACTTGAATCCCCCTGAAATCAACATGGTTTAGCCCAGGAGTAACTAAGTTCAAACACTTAACTAGGTCTGGATCTAGCCCTTGGTGAGAGCATGAAAATAAGTGAGAATCAGGTGGAAAGTTACACCTGGGCAAAACCATGTTTAATTGCAAGAGGTCCAAATTTCATCAGTTGTAAATAGTATTAGAGTTGAGAGGTGATGTTTACTAACCCAAGTCTAAATAACAGTGTAAAAGTGAAGCTGGTCAGTATCTGTGTGCAGTAACCAAAAACAAAATATTCTACCTGCATGTAAAGAATAAAATTAATTTGACTCCCCCTGATATTTAATATGGTTTCCCCCAGGTTAAACTTTCCTCCTGATTCTCTCTAATTTTCAAGCTTTAGATTCAATCCATAATCATTGTACAAACTTTCTAGATAAAAAAAGGTACTGACCTTAACCTTGTTAGTATTCAGTTTGGTTGAATATATGGGTGTAGTATTCAACATTGCTGGTCTAAATGCAGACAGTCAATATTGTAATGCTGACACTTTGTTTGTTCAACATTACAATAATCCTAATACTTACCCTAATCCTAACCCAAACCACTAATCAATGAATTACTTACATCTGATGCAGGTCTAGCAGCAGCCATGAGAGAGGAAGGTAAGAGAAGAAGACAACAACAGAAGGATAAAGGGAGTGGAGCAGCTAACAGGACAAAGTGGAGGAGCCGGTGAGACAGGAGAGAAGAATAGAAGATAGAGCAGACAGAATAGAGTGGGGGGAGAGCCAATAGCAGCAGGGAAGCTCAGCAGCGGAGGAAAAAGCTGGGAGCAGCAGAGACAGTGTGGACAGACTGGGGTGAGAGCCAAGAGAAGGAGTGGGAATAAGGTAAGTAAAGGAGCAAAGAAGAGAGCGGGGAGCAGCAGGGACAGATCAGGGAGAGAGCAAAGACCAGGAGCAGGGATAAGGTGAACAAAGAAGCAGAGAAGAGATCTGGGAGTAATGGGGACAGTGTTGAGAGAGAGCTAGGAGTAGGAGCAAGGTAAGCAAAGGAGCAGAGAAAAGAACAAAGAGAAGCAGGTACAGAACGGGGAGAGAGCCAGGAACAGGGATCAGGTGAGCAAAGGAGCTGAAAAGTGATCAGGGAGAAGCAGGGACAGAGTGGGGAGAGAGTCAGGAGCAGAGACAGGGTAAGCATGGGAGCCGAGCAGAGAGCCGAGAGTAACGGGACATAGTGAGGAGAGAGCCAGGACCACGAGCAGGGACAGGGTAAGCATGGGAGTAGAGCAGAGAGCCGGGAGTAATGGGGACAGAGTGAGGAGAGAGCCAGGACCAGGAGCAGGGACAGCGTAAGCATGGGAGCAGAGCAGAGAGCCGGGAGTAATGGGGACAGAGTGAGGAGAGAGCCAGGAGCAGGGACAGGGTAAGTATGGGAGCAGAGCAGAGAGTTGGGAGTAACGGGGACAAAGTGGGGAGAGAGTCAGGAGCAGGAGCAGAGACAAAGCAAGCAAAGGAGCAGAGAAGAGAGCTGGGAGCAGCAGGGAGAGAACCAGGACCAAGGTAAGGAATACAATAGTAGATGATCTATGTCCTTGGCATACAGTGACATAGCCCAGTGTACTTTAATTGAAGATATTATGAATACAGTATAATGCAACAGACATGATAAATTACATAAATTGTTGGAAAAAAATGATTTTTACTTATTTTTCAGGAAATGGGACGATGACCTGGTTTTCCATCCGCTTTCAATCTTTTATGTTGCATCGAATTATTTCATTTATTATACACAATAATGGCATTTGCAATATTAATACGGCATAATAAATACTAAACGCAATGTAAACCTTTGTAGTGATCCATTAACAGTCACCAGGTTTCAGAAACTCGGGACAATTAGCAGCTGAGCCTCAAAATCAATTAAATGGAGGATAAAATGGCTGCTCCGCTCCCTTTGAAAAGTCGTTAAGAATAGCTCCTTTGAAGTTAATGTAATTGGCGTCAGTCTTTTATCATGGCTCGGAGCAGGCAACATCTGTGCATTAGAGAATGATAGACCTGGCCCTCAGTGTGGTTTAATATCACGTTTCTACTCTGTCATTGGACAAAGTTATGTGATTTGAGGGATTGTAGCACATTAAATGAAAAATCTCTTCAAGGTTGTGGTATACGGGATCTATAGTCATTTTTGCTACATTAATGCAATCGACAATGTTAGGCTGCCAGGGGTGTGTCTCCAGTTCAAATGGCCCTTTTTCACAGCGTCAATCTCATTATGAGCTTTGCTGCCTCAGCCTGCCTGTCACACAGACAGTGGGCCGTATTCACTCCTAAGAGTGAGATAGGTGCGGACAGATTCGCCACTAACTCCCAGGTCCTGCCCCAAAACCGTCCCCCCGTTTTCAGTTACCTTATGGCACTTAAGAGTGCGACAGGGCTACCTTATCTTTCTTAAGAAGGAAACTATGCATGGACATTGCCTCCCCCCGCCCTCCCCGGCTAATATAAATCCCTCCCCCCTCCCACTTCTACCTAAACCTCCCACTTCTACCTAAACACTCCCCGAGCCAGCTTAAGGCCGCCTCTTTCTTACTGAACTACGCAGTCTTCAAGACGGAGGCAATCTACATACTTAACTGGTACGTAGATTGTGTAAAGGCCTACTATGCATGCGTGGTAGGCCATTTCATAAAACTCCACACCTAAGAAGCCGAAGCTTTCTTAGGTGCAGCAATAAGAGATTGCCTTTTGCTTTTTAACTGCCGTTTGCTGAGCTTGTCACTGGTTCATCAAGCACCATGTAATGTTGTAATGCATAGTTGCCTACTTTTGCAAATGAATATCAGGGAGATTGTAAGAGCACTATCAAGGTGCTGCACCAAAGGGGTGTGTCGTGTAGCACCAAAGAGGTGTGTCCTGTGAATAGCTCCACCCATAGGTGTATCTAGCACTGCCAGGAAAACTATTTTACAATAAAAATGTCAGTATTTATTGATGATTAAATTGTCAGTGAATACTTTCATTACTATCTTTATAGAAAAGCTAAAAGTGACGCTGCAGCTGATTAACAAGATTCTTTCATTACATCTTGGCCTCCATGGAATTGGTCTTCTGCATAGACCTCAATGGATGAAATTAGAATCAGGGAGATTACCAAACACTTCAGGGAGTCAGGGAGATCACCCAATCTTCAGGGAGTCTCCCTGATATTCAGGGAGAGTTGACAACTATGTTGTAATGTTATAATGTCCCCTGTGCTGCAGCACCTGTCACACTGTCTGTATGACAGGCAGATTGAGGCAGCGAAGCAGTGGTGGAAGTACCAGAGGCAATGGAAGCGCTGAGCTACGGGCGCTAGCCTGGAAAGGGGGGGGGGCACTTCCATTGTCTCCTCCTGTCCTACACTTACCTTACAAAAGTTAAGATAATGGGCCCAAGCCAGTAATATAGCTATTACTGGCTGTGGGCTCTGGTAAAATGATTTTACTTACCCGTTCCCAGGAATGCTCTGATGTCATGACTTCATAGCGTCCCGCCAGTGCCGCACCCCGCTCCCCTTGGCCCTGGGTGCCAGCGAAGAACTTACGCCACTGCAGCGAAGCCAATCCCCTGAGTGCTCCCCTCCTCTCCCTCTCCCGTTCCCAAAGCAGGAAGGCACTGAATACCCTAGCACCAGCCCTGCTACTGTCCCAAATGTGCACAGGGTTTCACAGCTCTCCGATACTCTTTGGGGTAGATCCTCAGGTCCATCCGTCATTAAAGTTACGTACTTCACGTATGTAATTTCAATGTTATGAAGGTTGAGCACATGAGCACAACCTTCTTATGTCGCCGTAAGGGTCGGCATACGTAAAAAACATTACACACGCCAACCCTTACGAAACCCCATTTACGCATGTCGTATTTCCACCATGAAGGCGGAGAAAGACACACTAATGAAGGGACGGGGCGGGGAATGCCCTGTTACGATCAGGTATGCGTCGGCAAGGCCGCAAACGTGATCGCAAAAGTTAAGGTAGCAAACTGGACACATAAGTTTCTAGATTTACTACCGAGAACAGATAGTGGAGGGGACGTGCACACCCCGCTCCGAGAACGACCATACTGACCTTGGGCAGCCGTAAAGTAAGGTCTGGATCCGGCCCTTCAAGAATAAAGTTGCCTCTTAGCGCTGGTAATGGTGCCAGACAATAGGTGCCTGTTTGCTTTTTTTTAAATTATTTTTCAATGTAAAGTAAGATTTCTGTTCTTGTGAGCAACATTATCAAATGAACAATGAGTTATTATCGCAGCATAGAGATGTCATATAACGCAAAAGTACTGCTGTGCTAATGCGGAACAGCCCTTCAAGTGTTACTTCCTAAACTTCTGTTATTAATTGTTAAATACTGATATTAATTATTAAAGTTCTACAGAAAACGCTAAACTGAAATGTAACCTTTAAGTTTCCTAGTAATGAAGCGTTATGGCGAAAAATGTTTTAATAGACTCATTTACCCGAGGAATCCCTAAGATACTTGTTCAGTGGAACTTGTGTCCATTCCTTTTTTTTTGAATCAAGTAATTTTTTTATTGAGCTTTTTTCCATTTGTAACATACAACTAACACAGACACAAACAAAATAACAAACATAACACAACAAGAGACATGTATTGCACTACAATAAGCATCACTGCGATATTTTCCATTAATAGCGATGAAATGACAAAAATATTTGCACACCAAACAAACATTTGCACATGGAATGTGTGTGGACGGGTAGGTCGGGGAAACCACAGAGGGCTTCCCTGGGACATAGCTGAATGAAGTACTATGAATCGCAGGGAGAGTCAGTTTCGCCCAGGGCCTCAAAATAGTATGGGATATCCATCCAGGGAGACCAGACCTTATAATATTTGTGTATTGTCCTCCTAGAAGTGTAAACAAATTTCTCATGACCAATAGTGTCGTTCACCAAGGAGACCCACTGATCATGTGATGGGGGAGATGATGCCATCCATGCCCTGGCAACTATCACTTTAGCCAGAGACATCAAAGAAAAGAGTTATTTATATGTTGCTACATCAAAGGTCTCCACCAGTGTTAAGCCAAAAAGGCAGACTTTGGGATCAATAGGGAGGGAGATAGACAAGGTACATAATGCGGTATCTCACACCACCTTCCAAAAACTCACAACCAAGGGACAGTTCCACAACAGGTGCCAGAAGTCACCTAGATGGATTCCACACCTATGGCAGTTTTCATCTGAGCGCTGATCTATCTTAAGCAGCATAGTAGGGGTAATATACACTCTGTGGAAGATATAGAAATGGACCTGTTGGAGGCGCACCGATGATGTAGCATCCCTCTGACAGCCCTGCATATCTGTCCACTACTCGTCATCCATAATTCCTATGTCTGCCTCCCACCGTCTCCGCAAATTATCCAAAGCGTTAGGGGAAAAATTAGTAATTAACCTGGAATATAACATGGAAAAAGTGCCCCTAGAGGGTGCCCCATCAGCAAAGACTTGACAGAAGAAATTGCAATATCTGGGAGGGCTTCTCTATACAATGCCCACAGCGCGTGTCTAAGTTGAACATATCTATACGAGTAGGAGTTGGGGACAGAAAACTCTTCTGTCAATTTTGCCAAGGATTTCCAGGAGTCCTCCTCTATTAACTGACCAATAGCTGTAATACCATAATGCCCCCACACCAGAAAGCCTTCCAAGGAGAATAACTCTTTCAAAGAGGGGTTGTTCCAAAGAGGAGTCGTGACATCATTTTATCCCAGGGTTGCCAACTTTCCCAGGATGTCCGAAATTCGGGCAGTTCTCCCGGTATCCCGGGAGAGCCGGGAAATCTCCCGCAAGGGATTTGAGGCTTGTGGTTTCTCAAGTCCTGCCCCCCAGCCTGGCAACACTAGTACACCAGTGTTGCTAGGGACAGGGAGGGACTTGAGGACACATTCGTTTGGAAAAGGCACGGAAAATTACAGCTGGAGGCGGAAGTTTCCGTGGGCATGGATTAGCAAGGGGAGTGACTGTGGTTTTGGTGGGTGTTACTTGCTCCGTCTCTGAATATGGCCCACAATTTGCATAAATCGCGTCGTTGAGTTGGCAACCCTGTTTTATCCTATCTCCATTTAAAACTCTGTATGCTGTTTTACATATTAGAGTGATTAATGGGGCAATCATCAGGAGATTGGACAGATAATCACTGTAGTGCGTAGGCATAATGGATTTTTAAAACGCAGATTAAACGGTCCTCAAATACCTGGGTCAGATTATTTTATCATTTACAATTTCTGAATGATATCGGACAGAAGCTATTGCACACCCTCTAACATGACCCATTCCATTAGGTACAAAATACTCTTCTCCTAAACTTGCAACTGTCAGTTACTATGGTAACCTCCTTTGTTTAAGAGGCAAATCATTTTTTAAATATCAGTTAATTCATTTAAACCAGGTGAGTGACAGTTGGAAGCACAGGAGCGGATTAAAATCTACCTAATGGAATGGACTATGTTGGAGGGTCTTCTATTGACATACTGTAGAGCATGTAGTTATTTTAGTGGTTGCCACAGCAACAAGCCGCACACTACGATTATTGTCCAAAGCAGCAAGTAGCACTGACACCAATATCGGATACTTCCTGATGAGAACCAAAATCTTTCTAGGGTGTGGTCAGCTTTATAAATAAATATTATTATTATTGCTAATAACAATAGAACATATCCCTAGTTTCAAAAAAGTGACCATCAGAATACCCTGATTAATTATTATCTATAAGATCTATAAACACAAGTGGCAGGAGTTTGATAACATTGTACAAGGGGAATAACAAGAGGAGGTGCAAGGGGTGCGGAGGAGAGAGGGGCCCGTGGCAGCCAATCCTCCTGCAGCGTATGGGGATGCGGTCGCCGCAGCAAAAATGCTGTTTACAAAATATAAACAGCTGAAAGCTACTTTTCATCTGTCTCTATTTAGAAAATAGCGCAATTTTTTTTTATAAATAAGTAAGTATGCTGATCAGTTTACTCACCCATTCATTCATTCAGAGACAGCAGAACCTCAGGAGAGTAGGAGTCTATGGGGAGTCTTAGGGTCAGGCTGCAGGGAAGGGAGTCTTAGGGTTAGGTTGCAGGGAAGGAAGTCTTAGGATTAGGCTATGGGAAAGGGATTCCTAGGGTTAGGCTGTGGGGAAGGAAGTCTAAGAGTTAGGCTGCGGGGAAGGGAGTTGAAGGGTTAGCTTGCGAGGAAGGGAGTCTTAGGGTCAGGCTGCGGTGAAGGAATCTTAGTTTCAGGCTGCAGGGAAGGAAGTCTTAGGCTGCGGGGAAGAGAGTCTTAGGGTTAGGCTGCAGGGAGGGGGGTCTTAGGGCCAATCTTAGGGTCAGGCTAGGAGAGGGTTAGGGTTAGGGTAATGGAAGGGGAGGATTAGGGTAAGGATTAGGATAAGGGTTAGGGTAGGATAAAGTCTCACCATTCGGCATGGAGACTTTGTTCCAGGGTTGATTAATTGCTTCTCTTTCTTGAGGCAGGGCCGCTTGGGAGCCACTTCAAGATTCGCTGGTATGAAACCTTTTCAAAAGGGCCGTTTGTACTGCAGACCTACACCCCATCATAAGCCAGCTGTGGTACATGGAGTGTCGAGTGCTGTTTTAAGTGGTCAGGCTCTGACAGCTTCTTTCAGTCAGCAGTCCAGCCTGGCTCTGCCTAGTACCGCACAACTCTCTCTACCCCGCAGCCTGACCCTAACCCACTCTAACCCTCCCCTTCTATGACCCTAACCCTAACCCCTGCTCCCCTTACTAACACTAAAAGTCCCCGGAGAGGTTACTCACCTCTCCGGAGCTGTCAGCGGGTCCTGTGAAAATGAATGGGTGAGTATGCCGATCGGCACAATCTCCCATTCATAAAAAAAAAATTCTAAAAAGGCTGTCTATTCGAAATAGGAATAGGAACTTTCGGCACATTGTATTTGCATGGTTATCCAGAGGTAACTGTTGCTTGTGCCTGTGGATCACACGCAGCCAACTCATTATTTCTGCTCCCATGTACAGCAAGTGTGTTAGGCGTGCCTCTGGATCAGCCCCACTGTGGTCAACACAGAAAGAGTTATCCTTAATGTCCCCTTCCCACTGCGAGAAGAACTAGTACCTTTTGTGGTCCTCACTCTGCTGTAGTCACTGCCTCTGTGTCATTAGAATCCCCACTGTCAATAACCATACAGGTGGGTTTTTGCAGATCATACAGCACTGGTACTTTTTAATCGTTTTATTAGTTGATACTTCCCACTGTGGATTCCCCCCTGGCGCTTTGAAAGCCCATTCCCATTTTATATACTTTATATAGTGCTTTCCTTTGGGCGCAATTTTTTTTTATAAATGAGTAAGTATGCTGATTAGTTTACTCACCCATTCATTCATTCAGAGACAGCAGAACCTCAGGAGAGTAGGAGTCTATGGGGAGTCTTAGTATCAGGCTGCAGGGAAGGGAGTCTTAGGGTTAGGTTGCAGCAAAGGAAGTCTTAGAATTAGGCTATGGGAAAGGGATTCCTAGGGTTAGGCTGTGGGGAAGGAAGTCTAAGAGTTAGGCTGCGGGGAAGGGAGATGAAGGGTTAGCTTGCAAGGAAGGGAGTCTTAGGGACAGGCTGCGGTGAAGGAATCTTAGTTTCCGGCTGCAGGGAAGGAAGTCTTTGGCTGCAGGGAAGAGAGTCTTAGGGTTAGGCTGCAGGGAGGGGAGTCTTAGGGTCAGGCTGCAGAGGAAGGTGTCTTAGGATTAGGCTATGGGAAAGGGATTCCTAGGGTTAGGCTGCGGGGAAGGAAGTCTAAGGGTTAGGCTGCGGGGAAGGGAGTAGAAGGGTCAGCCTGCGAGGAAGGGAGTCTTAGGGTCAGGCTGTGGGAAAGGAATCTTAGTTTCAGGCTGCAGGGAAGGTAGTCTTAGGCTGCGGGGAAGAGAGTCTTAGGGTTAGGCTGCAGGGAGGGGGGTTTTAGGGTCAGGCTGCAGGGGAAGGTGTCTTAGGGTCAGGCTAGGAGAGGGTTAGGGTTAGGGTAATGGTAGGGGAGGATTAGGGTAAGGATTAGGATAAGGGTTAGGGTAGAATAAAGTCTCACCATTCGGCATGGAGACTTTGTTCCAGGGTTGATTAATTGCTTCTTCTTGAGGCAGGGCCGCTTGGGAGCCACTTCAAGATTCGCTGGTATGAAACCTTTTCAAAAGGGCTGTTTGTACTGCAGACCTACACCCCATCATAAGCCAGCTGTGGTACATGGAGTGCCGAGTGCTGTTTTAAGTGGTCAGGCTCTGATAGCTTCTTTCAGTCAGCAGCCCAGCCTGGCTCTGCCTAGTACCGCACAACCCTCTCTACCCTGCAGCCTGACCCTAACCCACTCTTCTCCCTAGCCTGACCCTAAACCTCCCTTCTCTATAGCCTAACCCTAAGACCCATCCTCCCCACAGCCTGACCCTAACCTTCCCCTTCTATGACCCTAACCCTAACCCTAACCCCCGCTCCCCTTCCTAACACTAAAAGTCCCCGGAGAGGTCACTCACCTCTCCAGAGCTGTAAGCAGCGGGTCCTGAGGGTCTCTTCAAAAATGAATGGGTGAGTATACCGACACTCACCCATTCATAAAAAAACATTTATAAAACGGGCCCCTATTCGAAATAGAGACAGCAATATCATCGACAGCCATGATTGGTCCAAAGTTTACGGAGGCCGGTTAGGAGACAGCATGGCATACAGGTTCAACTGGTCTATCTTCCAAGGATAATGGGACGGATCTAGACCCCCACACACATTACGTAATAATTGAATAATTTGTCTTGTCTTACATTTATTAATAAAGTTTCATAATTCTCATTGCAACCATATCATCAAGCTGTCTCAACGTTCCCCTCACTGTCCATGCATAACTGCTTAGTAGGTTTGCAAGTGGATGGGAAACTTAATTAACTTAACAATGTTTGAGATGTGAAGAGGGAAATTACATTACAATGGAGTAAATCCTGGTAAAATGAAGTTGAGATGTGTATCACAGGAGGTGACTGAAAATACACAATGGGCTCTTTCTGTGCCATGACACAAGGCGATTTTCCGAAGACTACTCTGGAATGGCTTAAATGTTACGTTATTTAATCAAATATTGGAACATAATATTCATAACTGAAGTGTTTAATGTATCATTACACATCAGCTGGAATAATAACAAGTATATCTGAGGATATTGAATTGTGGATCCCTAATTTTGCCTTGTTGTTGAACTCCAAGCAGGAAAACACAGAAAGGAAAAATAATGAAAAATCAAAATGATGAAAGATAATGAATTACAATTTAACGTGACATTTGATGCTGCTCTTGTGAGAGGGAATTTGAAGTCTAACAATGGAAAAAAATAACTATTTGGTTGTCAATAATAGACTTGTTCATTTTACTAAATCGAGCACAACACAAGGATTACAATAGTTGCTCCATGGAAAATACAGCTCATCGTGATTTTGCTTTATGAGTGACCCAAACTTTTTTGTTTTGAAACTATAATCCATCTCTTCAGTATCAGTCTAAGGAGCAGGTTACGGTAGACACAACATTAATGGCCTCCTTCCTACGAATGTTGAGCATGAAGCCCTGTGACCCAAGTTTGGGGACAAGCAGAAGGACCACTTGTCCCCCTTTCACATCACCACCAAATACCAGGGTTTTTGGCCAAAAACCTGGGTCTTGTCAAAAACCCAGGCATTTGGGAGTGATGTGAAAGGTCCCATTTTTGTAGACCCGGGTCTAATAAAAAAAAAGAAGGGTTTTCCCGAGTTCCCACACGGGTAAGGTGTCAGCGTGAAAGGTCCCGGGTTGTTTTTCACAGACACCTAATTGTAGAGATTTGTTTACTATTGCTATGGCCTGTCTGCTTTCTGGTCAGCCAATAAAAGCTCCTCTTTGGCTGATTGACAATTGCTTGCCAGGGCAGTCCCGGCAAATTCATGGTCCATGTGAATGGGTCAGACCCAGGACTTTCCCGGGTTACTGGTGGACTTATAATGCAGCTTTTTTAGACACAGCAATTCGCCCAGCAAAAACTCAGGTTGAAAAACCCATGTTTTTCAAGGGTGGTGATGTGAAAGCAGCTTTAGCACAGTGCTGGGTACAGTTGTTCCCCAAGCCTGTTACCAGACCTGACTGCCCATGAGCAGATGGCTCCCCTAGACATCAGCCTCAAAGCCCTAAAAATAAATATGCCACTGCATAGTCTCTATCTAATTTTGGAGTGGATGCATTCTCTTGTATAATGCATCTAAGAATTATATCAAAACTCATCTTACAAATGTTAACGCAGAATGTCCCATGACTAAGCATCCGGTGAAACGCGCGTCGGGACGGAGGCTGTGCACGAGCTCTCACTCCTTCTTTAGCGCCTACAGACTTGCCTTATTAGTTATTGAATAGATACCTGTTAGCACACCGCCCCAATGTAGTGGCTACCCTCGTTAATATATGGCACCGTCTCTGTCTCTGGACTAACTTATTATTTTGCAATACACGCATTAATGTGTCAACGTGGCAGAATACAGATTTAACCATCCACCTGTTTGAGTGAACTTAACAACAGTGTTACAATGTATATGCTCACTTTAATCCAACCAATAGAGTTCTAATTAGCTTTGAGACACTTACTTTTGGCTGAATTATGTGCTTTGCAGTTTATACTTAAAGACTTAATGGGCCATTGTGCCTGAATATTTTTAGTAATATAGTTGCAAATCATATTGATAAAGCAAATATTAGCACTCTACTGAGCACTGAAATAGGGGCAATTTACAGCCTACAGTTTATAAGTTTATGACACAGAGGATTCGCATAACAACTTTTGGTGGTGCATAGACTTTAATAACAGTGTGGGATGCCATTTATATATACACAGGGTAGACTCTGTAGTTGTAACCAGGACCATTTAAAATTCTTTATTACATTCTAGAGGTACTGACGGTGAACTTACTAGCTATATAGATAATTAACCTCAGCGGCAATATCCATATTTATTACCTAATATTCCTCTCACTGCCTATAATTTATAGGTTTACTTAGGTCCTTACAACTTCACCACTCATTGGAATAAGACAGTGTACATATACAGGGGAGTAATTTATTTCACACGGCTAAGTTTACTGTGGCTCTTTAGTGTTTTTAATTATTTCATCGGTGGCCATGGCACTGTTAGTAATATTTAGATTTTAGTTATTTCGCCTCTATATTCATATATCCTTTTATTATTATTCTAATAAAGATTTATATATTTTAACGTTTCAATTATTTCTACTCCTAATAATGGCTATTTTGGAAGACCCAGAGTGCTAGATAAGAGGACCTTTTTGAGAACATTTTTCTCAGTTTTGCAAATGTGAACGCAGGCAAGGAATCCGCCTTACATTTTGCCATTGATATTTGTATTCTGGTCTCCTGAGGATTAATGAAAAGACAGTAATAAACACTATAAACTCCTACAATGACCAACAGGGCTTCTCAATATTAAGTTTATAACAATAATTCTGGTCTGTTCTGGGGCAGATAATGTGAACACAGCATCATGGGAGTTTTACTCGCCAGTCTTCCAGACATTCCAAGAGCATTTGCAAGATTTAAAGAAAGAAAAATCTTCCTATATGGGTTTGGGGTGTAGGTCGCCACCACGAATGGCCCTTTTTCAAAAGAGCCGTTTGCTCCCAGCCAGTTCCGAACTGGCTTGGAAATTGATTGCTTCTGCCTTGCAAAGGAGAAGCAATCGCTCGATGGAAGAGGAAAGATGCTGTGCCAAATGGGGAATATGAATTTAACTCCAACCCTTACCCTAACCCTCCCCTTCCATTACCATTACCCTAACCCTTCCTTCCCCACAGCCTCTCCTCCCCGCAGCCTTACCCTAACACTCCCTATAGATTCGTACTCACCTGCTGCAGTGTGACGGGTCTTTGGCAGTGGTGATAGGAATGATTTGCTGATCGGCATACTTACCCATTCATAAAAACAATTTCACAGTAGAGACAGACGAAATGAGCTCTCGGCTGTCTCTATTTCTATGACAGCACTTTGGCGGTGGCGACTCCCATCGGTGGGATTATTGGTATAAGTAACTGTATATCCATTGAGGAGGCGTGTGTAGCTAAAAGTCAACATTTAACATGACCATCACTGTGATAACACAGCAGTTATGCATAGGGTTTTTGGAGCATTGTGCTTGAATCCATAATTGATCCCCTTGACATAATAGGACTGGAAATATGTATCCACCATGCCCCAAGTTACACATTCCAAAATTCACCCACGTTTCTACTGCAATAAAATGCCATCCTGTATGTTACCTCTATAGACATCCCGTATGTTTCATGGTTTTGCCACATTACCTCCAGAGAGAAAAACTAAAATAAAAATATATCGTATCATTAATAGGGCCCTAAGACCATTTGGGCCCCCAAGTAAGGATTTATCATCATCTCTGGCTGCCTCAATCGCGCTCTCATCACCTCTGCATTAACAAGTTCAGATGGACAATTCTGGCTGTGGGTAAACGCATCAAATGTCTGTTGTCAACCCATGTGAGGCAAAAGAAGAAGAGAAAAGAAAGAGGACACAGCCGCCTACCTCTGAAACATATAATAAACACCAGAACCTAGCGCCTGTCTAACGCCGGGGTCTGGCACCTACTAGCATAAGAGCTTAAAAAATGGACCTTGTGCCTGAGTCTGTTTCGTAACCACTCAAATAGCTCAGAGCTTTGTCCCCTATAGCAACATGAGGATAGCATACACCTCTAGCACAGGGCTCAAAACTTTTTTTTATGTTACGGGTCACAGACTGGGTTTAATAATGCTTGCAGGTGTCCATCTGCTCTAATAATGACATGGTTAATAAATAAACCATAGTTGACGACTCTCCCAAAATTTCCGTGAGACTCTTGAATATCGGGCATTGATTCCAGAATCCAAAGAGAACCAGCAAAATGAAAATGGCCATTATCGAAGTGATTTAGCTTTATAGGGCCTGATTCAGAGGCTGGAAATAAGAACTTAAAGTTACACCTGGGCAAAACCATGTTGATTTCAGGGGGAGTCAAGTTCATTTTATTCTATGCATGCAGGGAGAATGCTTTGCTTTTACTTATTGCACACAGACACCTGATCAGCTTCACTTTTAAACTGCTAATTAGACTTGAGCTGGGAAACATCACCTTTTAACTATAATACTGTTGCAACAAATGAAATTTGACTCCCCTGAAATCAACATGGTTTAGCCCAGGTGTAACTTTAAGTTCTTATTTTCAATCTCTGAATCAGGCCATTAAAGCCTGGAAGCTACAGTTTCCATGGCGATCGATGCTTGGCGCACATCTCACTGCTGGTCTGTTCTATCAGCCCTTTGTGACATTAACAAGGCGTTGGAGCAGAGTTTGTCACTCACACTCCCTCTGAGGATAGCATTCTTATAGGAATTTCGGCTGTCTCCTCCCTCTAATAGCTGTTAGTGGTTATGGAGTGGTTTATTATGCGATGCAGGTATGCGTGGATACCGCAGGACTGCCATTACTGAATAATGGCGTGTTGATATTAAAGATGACACAGAAATTAGAATTTACCCGTGGGAATCGCCGATGCGAATAGGGGGCTGTATTCAGAGATCTGTTTTTGCGGGAAGTTCCGTGCGTATTTTTAGGATTGGATGAACTGCGCATGCGTAGTAATGAAATTTATGCTATCTACGTTGATTTTACGCACGGAAATCCAGCAGGAACGGACTTGTGAATCGCACGTGAGAAAATAGGTATGGAGGGGTGGGGTTATAATCCGTTCGGGGACAGATACGTGTAAGTGGGTGATGGAAAGCATTTAAATGACCATTTGAGGAGGCGGTGAGGGCGCGGTTAGTTAGATACGCACATACGGAAGTATTATACGCTCAGAAATACGCACGTAAAGATAAGGGTGGTCGAGGCACTCGTAAGTCACCGTCAACCCGTCCGTGTGAGGGGAGGGTCATGGGCATTGCCTTGCAATTTCAGTGCATAAAATTGCGTACTTTTAGCAAACAGATCTCTGAATACGACCCAGGGTCTTCTAGAAGTAGAGTCAGACGAAAGCTCATTTTGGGCTGTCGCTGTTTCGAACAGACAGCCATTTTCTATTTTTTTTTCTTAGAATGGGTATGTGTGTCGATCGGCATAGATACCCATTTATTTTTTAGAAACGCCACAGCAGGCCCGACGCACCTGCCACAGACCAACCACACCAACCGGGGAGGTCAGTAACACTCTCCAGGGTGTTTTAGGCAGCGGGGAAGGAGGGTTAGTGTTAGAGGAAAGGAAGGAGAGGGTTAGGGTCAGGCTGCAGGGAGCGGAGTTTTAGGGTCAGGCGGCGGGAAAGAGGGAGTCTTACAGCCAGATTTACTAAGCTGCAGGTTTGGAAGAGTGGAGATGTTGCCCATAGCAACCAATCATATTCTAGCTGACATTTTCTAGTATGTAAAAAGAAAGTGAGAGCTAGAATCTGATTGGTTGCTATAGGCAACATCTCCACTTTTCCAAACCCGCAGCTTAGTAAATCTGGCCCTTAGGGTTAGGCTGCGGGAGGGTTAGTGTAATAAAAGGGGAGAGTTGGGGTTAGGGTAATGGAAGGGAATGGTTAGGATAAAGATTAGGGTAAGGGCAGAGCCATAACTAGAAATTTTAGAGCCAGTGGGAAAAATGGAAAAATTTTGCCCACTGACCCTGAATTCCAAGCCAATTTAACCTTAAATATTAACTTACCCGTGTCCCCTTAAGCTTTGCGTCTTGGGCGACCGTCCCTAGTGCATTCCCCTGGTTATGGCCCTGGGTAAGGGTTGGAGTTAAATTTATACTTATAATTCAAACCAGCATCTTCTTTCTTGCGAGGATCGATTGCTTTGCCTCTGTGAGGCAGAAGCATTCAATTTCCAAGCCAGTTTCAAAAAAGGATCGTTCACAGCAGCGACCCACCCCCGGAATTTACACACGAGTGAAGATCCAAGGAATCATGACTTCATATTCCATTTGAAAGAGAAATGCTCTGTCCTTGTGAGAGGCAGATTTTCCAGGTGCCCCTGGCTGTGCCTCAGGCTATCCTACTGTACTGTGAGATAACACAAAGGGATTTCATGCTGGAAAAAGAAATTTTAAATACAAAGTTTAAAAGATTAATGCACACTTCTGGAATATAACATTTTCTGATATGAGAAAGAACTTCAGTATCTCCTGGAAAGATCTTTAATGCACTCCTAACCTCTATCTTTCACATTTACTGTTAATTAGATGAATGTAAATTAATGACCTTGATGAGTGAAACGTTTAATCCAAAATGTGCCGCAGTCAGGATGTATATATATATTTTATTGCAATGTTTTAATCTATACACAGGGCCACCATCAGAGGGAACTGACGGAACTTTTGTCCTGGGCCTGGAGAGAGAGGGGTGGGGGAAGCTTTGCCACAGACCCCTATGGGTAGCCCTGGATAGCACTTCACCTTTTTGAACACAGCACATAAGGTGAATCTGCTGCGTCGGTTTTATTTTAATCCATTTGCTACTAATTTTATTCATTCCTATATGTTTACAAAAAAACACCAGGCCGCGCATCTATTCAAAGCAATCAATCCCCAAGGCGCCGAACACGGTGCTCCGAACGGTAAGCAACCCCACTTCCTAACTCTAACCCTTAGTCACCACCCCCTGCAGCATAATCCTAAGCCCCCCCCTGCAGCCTAACCCTAAGTATCCCCCCCCCTAAGCCTAAC
>WWET01000517.1:261323-276284 GCA_011038615.1 Limnodynastes dumerilii
CCCGGGAGAGCCAGCAAATCTCCCGCAAGTGACTTGAGGCCCGTGGTTTTACTGAAACCACGGCCTCAAGTCCTGCCCCCCTGCCTTGCATCACTAGTATACTAGTGTTGCTAGGCACAGGAAGGGACTTGATGACGCAATCTGCGGCATCAAGCCCCGTCCGACCCCTATTTCAACTAGAAACGGGTCAGTATGAGTAGTATGAGTAGTATGAGTAGTTAAGCCCTGCCCCCTCCATGCGTCGCTAGCTTCTCTCCGGGGTCTCCCGGAGAGAAGCTGCCAAAAGTCGGCAACCATGAATTAACTTGCCTATGTCTGCCTGGCTGGCGGGGATTAGATACACGGATGACATGTGTCACCCCCCCCTGTACGGATCTCCTAGCTGGCTCACACATTCACAGATGCTAAATTTTTGGGTACTTAAACAAGATGTTTGTGTAAGTCCCCTAAGTTTACTAAATGAGGATCAAGCCCTTTAAATGTATTGCTGTGTCGGTGTCTCAGTTCCCCACTGACCGCGGTTCTCCTCTGCGTTTAGAAAAGATGGCAGAGGAGTCTTGATATGAGTTCTGACCTCCTTCATACACACAGAAACAGTGACTGAAACCTTATGAAATAACAATATTTTATGTTCTCTTATCAAGAACAGACAGTAGCTTGAAGTTGCCAAGATAACTTCTGTAGAAGAGGAGTCGAGCCACACACAGGCACCGGTTTATTTGGTAAACAGTGATTCCAGGCATGCTGTTATTTATGAGCCGCTGCTGAAATAAAATTGGAGTTCATTGTGTTATCCGTGATGTTGTACTAATATGTAGGCTGCCCTCAGGAAAGAACAATTGTGTTTACTACAGGAGGAGAACATAAATCTCGCCGTTACCTCTCAGCCAGGAAATTGCTTAGAACGTTTGTTCCCTAACAATTTCTGTTGTTGTCATAACACACATTTGGTCCGAGACTCCCAGTCTCTTCTGATTACAGCGAGCTTTCCGTATCAGGTAGAAGGAAAACAAACGTTCAAATGATTTCTCCTGTGACATGGCCACGTTTAGAATGTTAATAGGAGTGGAATGTATGTATGTAAAGGGAGCAAAAAGAGTTGTCAGACATTCCTCCAATCAAGGGGCTGGATCCAGACTTAAGAAGGAGCTTGAAATTAAGGACCTGATTCACACTTAAGAATCTTCTTAAAATAAGAACTTAAAGTCACTCCTGGGCCAAACCATGTTGATTGCAGGGGAGTCATATTTCATCTTTTGCAAACAGTACTAGTGTTGAGAGGTGATGTTTCCCAGCCCAAGTCTAAATAACAGTGTGATAGTAAAGCTGGTCAGTATCTGTGTGCAGTAAGGAATTCAAAGATATATCCCTGCATGCAAAGAAAGGAACCAGAGTGTTATGCATTAACAGGAGTACCAGATAAACTCCCTACGTGTGCATAGCACCATGTCTGTTCACTCACCTCTCTTTTGCATTCATTGGTCCATCTGGCAGTGGGAGGGGTCCAGTGGGTGCAGTATTTAAGGGTATCTCCTCCTTCAAATCGGTGCAGTCAGTCTTTGAATTTTTCAAAGGAAGTTGTGGAGGGATAAGTAGCATTTGGCTTAACCTTTCTTGATCTCATTTACCTTTGTTTTTCTTTTCTTAGCCTATATCTTTTCTCTTCTCTATTTTCTTCTTACCCTGTCCTTTCTTTAGTTAATTTGTTAAAG
This sequence comes from Limnodynastes dumerilii, assembly GCA_011038615.1. NCBI lineage: Eukaryota > Metazoa > Chordata > Amphibia > Anura > Limnodynastidae > Limnodynastes > Limnodynastes dumerilii. Next base: position 263,036 of record WWET01000517.1, read on the forward strand.
TTTATTTTCATTGTCATTTGCTATTGCCTCAACTCTTTTACGCTCCCGGTACCACCTTGCTCCCGCTTTAGCTAGCAATCTGGCCCTGTAAGTAGGCCCGGCGCAGATGCTGTCATCACCCAGAGTCAGATTACGCCAGCTCCAGGCCTGCGCTGTCGCGGCTCCCTCTCACCTCCTTGGAGGACCGCTTCTCGTGGGTGCCAAGGCCGGGCTTCCGGTGCCACCCTAGAGACTTCCGGTACCGCCGACCACGCATCGGTAAGCTCTGCTTCTCATCGGGGGTCCATCAGCACCATTCCCGCGGGTCAGCCTTTTACAGTGGGGGAATTGGGCGACAGGTTTCCCCCTCAGGTACTGGGAAGGGGAGAGGAGGTGGCTTTAATTAATTCCCCACCTGCCCTGGCAGTTTTCCTGGCAGCCATAATGTTGGGTCAATTTTATCAGTTGGGTCTCAAGGGACACCTTACCTTCAGGGTGGGGGCAGGGGGTTTGCACAGGAGTATTCCTTTAATTTCGATGGCCCTATTGGCCCACTCCTTCCCTCTATCCCATGCAACACTACTCATGCCAGTGTCAGCATCAGTCTTTACAGTTGCCAGCTGGTCAGTCTATGCAGGGTGCTCAATCCCTTCCGCAATCAGCATCGCCGCGTCCTGCGCCCTGTAGCTTTAATGCGCCTTTTCAGTCTGTTGCCACCCCTGATGCTTCCTCTGTTCCAGGTGTATTGCTGGGTCTTAGTTGCAGTTCCAGAGGAGAGTCCGGTCAGCTGGAAGATGGTGGTCAACTGCACACATCAACACCTGTGGAATCAAGTGAGCCTGAATCTGGCCCTAGCAAAGGCGGGTTGTGGCAGGAACCGGTGGCAGCATCTGGTGAGTTGGATCCGGCTGTTTGCTGAGATTCTGCAGACACAATGGGCCAGATCCTCAACTTTAACCGTATATATGCAATCTACGTACCAAAACGATACGTAGACTACGTACTATAGTTACTACGCATGCGCAGTAGCTATCTATAAACAAATTACGGCCGTCTGTAGAAGACGGCCGTAGTTGAGGATCCGGCCCAATGTCATTATCCACATGTTATTCAGACACGTCCCGCTCAGGTTCACCCAGGCTTCGCTCTCGTAACCTCAGAAAGGCCATTGACAGGCACTTGCAGAAAGGGCCAATAAAAAAGCAGACAAAGTTAGGGCCCCTCCCATTGCAGCTTTTGCATCAACCGGTCTAGTGATTTGTGAATATATAAGGCGGTTTCTAGGGGTCTGTGGCTGCGTATAAAAAAAAAAATCCATAAGGGGAAGTTCGTGGACATGTTTACGCTAACCTCGGATAGTAACAAAGAGCTGGCAGAAGCTTGTAAGAAAGGTGGCATTGGGGAGGAAAGTTTCAGGTATTACAACTGGCTTTATGCCTGGGCCACCTTTATGGATTGCTACCTTGAGACGCACCCACAGGAACACAGGGACATGCTACATCACCAACACCTGGTTCATGATATCCAGGTGCGTACGAAAGGGCCGGCCTGGAGGAAGTACGATGAGCAATTTATCTCGATGATTTTTTACTGATGGGTTTAGGGTCATCTACAGCTTGCACAGATTCTCTTTTCTGTTAAGGCTTTGTTTTACCACATTGGGGTGCCTATCGCTCATGACAAGACGGAGGGCCCGTGCACAAGCTGTCATACCTCGGGATCTAGGCAAACACAGTAGCGGGCCTGTGCCGTTTGCCATCAGAAGAGGACGTTCAATTGCATAGCCGCATTAACTTAGTCAGGAGGGCTAGAGCCATAAAACGGAAACAGCTCCTTTCACTGATAGGCTCACTTCAATTTGCGTGCCGTTTGATCCCCGTAGGGAAGATATTTTGCCATAGTTTGGAGGAAGCTTCTGTAGACCCTCAGGATTTACAAAGATGGATCACTGTCTCCGATGAACTGCGCGTGGATCTGGGCGTCTGGAATTCATTTCTTTCCACTTTTAATGGCATGCGCATATGGCCTTCCCCCCAGTTTCTAAACGTCAGTTGCAGCTTGTGACAGATGCAGCCGGGGAGTTTGGATTTGGGGCTAATTTCAAGGGGACTGGTGTGCGGTGGCTTGGCCTACTGATTGGCATGGGCTAGGCCTCACGCGGAACCTGGTACTCCTTGAACTTTTTCCCATTGTGGTGGCGGTTTAGCTTTGGGCTGAGCACTTCCAGAATAGGGAAACAGTTTTCTTATATGATAATATGGGAATGGTCCAGGCAATAAATTGCCAGAGTGTGTCCTCTCCTCCAGTCATTCACTTGTTGCGGCAGCTCATTTTGTGTTGCCTGCAATTTAACTTTAGAGCGAAACGCGTTCTGGGAGTCGAGAATGACTTAGCGGATGCACTCTCGCAATTTGACTGGCCATGTAAGCTAATGCCCTTGGTAATGAGTGTCCCTCATTTATTTGGAAGGTGGTTGGGCAGGGTTAGAGGGCTTGGCTTTGCAGTCACTGGCTCCTGCCATGCTTCGTAGATACAACGCTGCGTGGGCGGCTTGGTTAGCCTTTCGAAAGAACCCCGGTAATCGGGGTAAGGACCTTCATGAGGTCCTTCAATTATTTGTCCTTGGGGAGTAAAATGCGGGTAAGTCCCGGGCATATATGACATCCACGTTAGCGGGCATTTCTTTCATGGGGCGCTTGAGGGGGGAGGTTGATGTCACCAAGGGTTTTATGGTCAGTAGGGTCCTTAGAGGCTGGGCCAGGGCCATACCCACTCCTCTTGACACCAGGCTCCCCATCTCAGCGTCTTGCTTCGCTAAGCTTATAGCCGTGGTGCCCTTTGTTATCAATGACGAATATGAAACACTCCTCTTTCAAACGGCCTTTACCATTGCGTTTTCGGGTGCCTTCGGATAGGTGAATTGGTGGCTGGGGCATATAGAGACTGGCACTGACAATAGGGGGCAGACATGGAGGCAGGCCCTGGCAATAAGGGGCAGAAGGAGGCTGGCACTGGCATTTGGGGGCAGACATGGAGGCAGGCAAAATCAATAGGGGGCAGACATACAGGCAGGCAGTGGCAATAAGGGCAGATGAAGGCTGGCACTGGTATTTGGGGGCAGAGATGGTGGCAATTGGGGGCAGATGGAGGCTGGCACTGGCAATAGGGGGCAGACATGGAGGCAGGCACTGGCAATATGGGACAGAAGGAGGCTGGTACTAGCAATAGGGGGCAGATGGAGAATGGCACTGGCAATAGGTGGCAGAAAGGCTGGCACAGGCAGTCGGGGGCAGACATGGAGGCTGGCAGTATTAATTGGGGGCAGACATGGAGACTGGCAATAATAATATGGGGCAGATATAGAGGCTGGGCATATGAATCCTGGACAAATAATAAGGGGCAGACCTATGTATGGGCGGTGCAAGACACACCCACTTTCCCAGACACGCCCACTGGGTGGTACAAGACACACACCCCACTACCAGGCCGCAAAATTTTGTCCCTCTTTTGAATTTTCAAATGTTGGGAGGTATGGTATCTGTGTGCAGTAAGCAATTCAAAGATATATCCCTGCATGCAAAGAAAGGAACCGGAGTGTTATGCATTAACAGGAGTACCAGATAAACTCCCTGCGTGTGCATTAACCATGTCTGTTCACTCACCTCTCTTTTGCATTCATTGGTCCATCTGGCAGTGGGAAGGGTCCAGTGGGTGCAGTATTTAAGGGTAGCTCCTCCTTCAAATCAGTGCAGTCAGTCTTTGAATTCTTCAAAGGAAGTTGTGGAGGGATAAGTAGCATTTGGCTTAACCTTTCTTGATCTCATTTACCTTTGTTTTTCTTTTCTTAGCCTATATCTTTTCTTTTCTCCATTTTCTTCTTTGCCTGTCCTTTCTTTAGTTATTTTGTTAAAGTTTATTTTCATTGTCATTTGCTATTGCCTCAACTCTTTTACGCTCCCGGTACCACCTTGCTCCCGCTTTAGCTAGCAATCAGGCCCATTATTAACCCCTCCGTTCCCTGCCTTTCCTACCCTGCCATGTCCGTCCACCCCACTCGCCAGGTCCAGCGCCCGGCTAGGCTCAGGGATGTATCCCCTGAGGTCATCCCTGGCACCCCCTGTTCGGCAGGGGTGCACGTCCCATGCGGCAGGTCCGGCCCTGTAAGTAGGCCCGGCGCAGATGCTGTCATCACCCAGAGTCAGATTACGCCAGCTCCAGGCCTGAGGCTCAAGGGACACCTTACCTTCAGGGTGGGGGCGGCGGTTTTGCACGGGAGTATCTCTTTAATTTTGATGGCCCTATTGGCCCACTCCTTCCCTCTATCCCATGCAACACTACTCATGCCAGTGTCAGCATCAGTCTTTACAGTTGCCAGCTGGTTAATCTATGCAGGGTGCTCAATCCCTTCCGCAATCAGCATTGCCGCGTCCTGCGCCCTGTAGCTTTAATGCGCCTTTTCAGTCTGTTGCCACCCCTGATGCTTCCTCTGTTCCAGGTGTATTGCTGGGTCTTAGTTGCAGTTCCAGAGGAGAGTCCGGTCAGCTGGAAGATGGTGGTCAACTGCACACATCAACACCTGTGGAATCAAGTGAGCCTGAATCTGGCCCTAGCAAAGGCGGGTTGTGGCAGGAACCGGTGGCAGCATCTGGTGAGTTGGATCCGGCTGTTTGCCGAGATTCTGCAGACACAATGATCAACTTTAACCGTATATATGCAATCTACGTACTGAAACGATACGTAGACTACGTACTATAGTTACTACGCATGCGCAGTAGCTATCTATAAACAAATTACGGCCGTCTGTAGAAGACGGCCGTAGTTGAGGATCCGGCCCAATGTCATTATCCACATGTTATTCAGACACGTCCAGCTTAGGTTCACCCAGGCTTCGCTCTCGTAACCTCAGAAAGGCCATTGACAGGCACTTGCAAAAAGGGCCAATAAAAAAGCAGACAAAGTTAGGGTCCCTCCCCTTGCAGCTTTTGCATCAACCGGTTTAGCGATTTGCGTATATAAGGCGGTTTCTAGGGGTCTGTGGCTGCGTATAAAAAAAAAAATCCATAAGGGGAAGTTCGTGGACATGTTTACGCTAACCTCGGATAGTAACAAAGAGCTGGCAGAAGCTTGTAAGAAAGGTGGCATTGGGGAGGAAAGTTTCAGGTATTACAACTGGCTTTATGCCTGGGCCACCTTTATGGATTGCTACCTTGAGACGCACCCACAGGAACACAGGGACATGCTACATCACCAACACCTGGTTCATGATATCCAGGTGCGTACGAAAGGGCCGGCCTGGAGGAAGTACGATGAGCAATTTATCTCGATGATTTTTTACTGATGGGTTTAGGGTCATCTACAGCTTGCACAGATTCTCTTTTCTGTTAAGGCTTTGTTTTACCACATTGGGGTGCCTATCGCTCATGACAAGACGGAGGGCCCGTGCACAAGCTGTCATACCTCGGGATCTAGGCAAACACAGTAGCGGGCCTGTGCCGTTTGCCATCAGAAGAGGACGTTCAATTGCATAGCCGCATTAACTTAGTCAGGAGGGCTAGAGCCATAAAACGGAAACAGCTCCTTTCACTGATAGGCTCACTTCAATTTGCGTGCCGTTTGATCCCCGTAGGGAAGATATTTTGCCATAGTTTGGAGGAAGCTTCTGTAGACCCTCAGGATTTACAAAGATGGATCACTGTCTCCGATGAACTGCGCGTGGATCTGGGCGTCTGGAATTCATTTCTTTCCACTTTTAATGGCATGCGCATATGGCCTTCCCCCCAGTTTCTAAACGTCAGTTGCAGCTTGTGACAGATGCAGCCGGGGAGTTTGGATTTGGGGCTAATTTCAAGGGGACTGGTGTGCGGTGGCTTGGCCTACTGATTGGCATGGGCTAGGCCTCACGCGGAACCTGGTACTCCTTGAACTTTTTCCCATTGTGGTGGCGGTTTAGCTTTGGGCTGAGCACTTCCAGAATAGGGAAACAGTTTTCTTATATGATAATATGGGAATGGTCCAGGCAATAAATTGCCAGAGTGTGTCCTCTCCTCCAGTCATTCACTTGTTGCGGCAGCTCATTTTGTGTTGCCTGCAATTTAACTTTAGAGCGAAACGCGTTCTGGGAGTCGAGAATGACTTAGCGGATGCACTCTCGCAATTTGACTGGCCATGTAAGCTAATGCCCTTGGTAATGAGTGTCCCTCATTTATTTGGAAGGTGGTTGGGCAGGGTTAGAGGGCTTGGCTTTGCAGTCACTGGCTCCTGCCATGCTTCGTAGATACAACGCTGCGTGGGCGGCTTGGTTAGCCTTTCGAAAGAACCCCGGTAATCGGGGTAAGGACCTTCATGAGGTCCTTCAATTATTTGTCCTTGGGGAGTAAAATGCGGGTAAGTCCCGGGCATATATGACATCCACGTTAGCGGGCATTTCTTTCATGGGGCGCTTGAGGGGGGAGGTTGATGTCACCAAGGGTTTTATGGTCAGTAGGGTCCTTAGAGGCTGGGCCAGGGCCATACCCACCCCTCTTGACAGCAGGCTCCCCATCTCAGCGTCTTGCTTCGCTAAGCTTATAGCCGTGGTGCCCTTTGTTATCAATGACGAATATGAAACACTCCTCTTTCAAACGGCCTTTACCATTGCGTTTTCGGGTGCCTTCGGATAGGTGAATTGGTGGCTGCATCCAAGTCCTCATCTCTACTGGCCTCCTCACAAAGAATGTGGTAGTTCATTCGGATAGAGTGCAGTGTAACATACATAGAGGGAAGGCAGATTAGTTGGGTAAGGGATGCTGGATTGATTTACTTAGGACCAACATTCCTACGGTGTGCCCTGTCGCCCCGGGTTCTCAATTTGCAAAGAGGCTCCCCCACTCTTCCCCGGTCTGGCTTTCCCACATACATGGTGTTCCCTTGTCAAGATTTACATTTTCAGCCATCTTTCAGCGAGCCATGTAAGAAGGAGGTATTGACCCGTCAAATTATGGCACTCACTCTTTTCAGATCGGCTCTGCATCTGCTGCAGCTGCACGTGTCCTCTAGTGCCATACAAGCGATGGGCTGTTGGAAATCTCAGGCCTTTCGGAAATATATAAGGCCTATTCCTGTACTCACCAGATTTCCTTTTATAGTGTGCCTTTTCAAAATCTTTCATCTTTTCTGCTCCTTACTCTTCAGGACTCCACTGTCTTGTTCTCACAGCAGGTTTAACGGCATGTAAATAAGAAGAGGAAAATCTAAGTGCACCCCGTTGCTAACAGCAACCACACCCACCAGAGTGGATACTCACAAAGACTTCCTCTTGGAATACTGCATCAATAAAAGGTCTTTTGCGTTCCCAATGCAGAGAGGTAAGTAAACAAGTCCAATCTACTCACCAGATTCTTCTCTTGTAATGTGCCTTCTCAAAAATCTCTTTAAACCTTCTCTACCTCCCCAGGGCTCAACTATTCCGGTCTCACAGCAGGTCCAATGGCATGTATGCAAAGAAAAGGAGAATCTAAGTGCACCCCGTTGCCCCTAGCAACCACATCCAGCAGAGTGAATACATAGATTTCCTCTTGGAATGCTGCATTAATAGAGGTCTTTTATTGCCTTGATTCCTGAATATCTTTTAATAGTCTTATATGTAGCTCCCAACGAGGAGGATAAATAAATAAATAAATCCAATCTACTCACCAGATTTTCCTTTTATAGTGTGCCTTTTCAAAATCTCTTTAATCTTTTCTGCTCCTTTCTCTTCAGGGATCCACTGTCTTGGTCAAATTCTTCTCTTGTAATGTGCCTTCTCAAAAATCTCTTTAAACCTTCTACTTCTTTCTCCCCAGGGCTCAACTATCCCGGTCTCACAGCAGGTCCAATGGCATGTATGAAAAGAAAGGGAGAATCTAAGTGCACCCCGTTGCCCCTAGCAACCACATTCAGTGAATACTTACACAGATTTCCTCTTGGAATATTGCATCAATAGAGGTCTTTAGCGTTCTGTCAGCAAACTCCACCACTTGTACTAATATGCTTTTATTCCACAATAAAATGTCTTAAAACAATGCAATAAAACAATATAATAAAATAACATAAATATTCCTTTTTCTGATTTGGAGTCCTGTTCTTTGCCCCACTCAGAATGAGCCCGTGTATCCCAGCTCCCACAACCCTCTATCTTCCTAGATGTAAAGCTCACTCCTACTCCAAAGCAAATGTATTAAAGGGCCCTATACTTTGCAAAGGGGGAGTGGGCAGATAACTGATCCGATAACAGGGGTCTACCACCGGGCTGCTCTCCCTATACCACTAACGCGTTTCAAATACCAAGTGTATTCTTTTTCAAGGTGCATCTTGGGTATTCTGTCACTGGGGCTTATATCAAGCAACTAATTGCATCCACCTGTCTCATGTTCCCATAGTAATATTGAAAAAGAATTAGCCTTGTAACTGGTTTGCTGCACCAAGTACAGAAGAGCGAAGGGCGTTTTCCTTTGTCCTCGAGCGGGCATCAAGTAGTCCCCCCTCTCTATTTTAGAAAAGACCCCAGTAGGCTGGAGGTTTTCACCTTCGCCCGAGGTCACAGTGTTCCTTCCTTGTACCAAGTCAGGATTGTTTTGTTTACATGTTCATGTTAGGATAGGTATTGGGATAGTTGTTTTGTTGGTTTGTCAAGTCTAATCTGCTAATGTTTTTTTCAATTCTTTTACAGCCATGTCACCCAACAAATGCGTCATTTGGGTAGTGGGTCATTAATTTATGTTCTGGGCGAGTAAACATCCTTCAGCCAGAACCCACCCAAGGATGGATTATCTGTGATTTGGAAATGGGAGAGGTGTATGTTATGGGAGTCATTCTTGGATCATCAAACCAGGGATATGTTGTCTGGCCTTCCCCCTAACGTAGTGGCGGTTCACCTAGGGGGTAAGGATATCAGCAAGGTCAAAGCCATAGACCTTACTTGGGCCATTAAAAATGATTTGCTGCTTCCTAAACAATGGTGGCCGAATGTGGCTTGGGTCTGGTCCGATATCGTGCCTCATAAGTTCTGGAGACTGTCCCCTAATGGCAATGGATGGTGTCAACAAATTCATAAAAGTTTTCCTGGAGAAACATGGTGGTTTTGTTGTCCCTCACCCTTCCCTGCGCTTAAAGGACAGTCATCGTGCAATTATGGTACGGACTTGTTTGTTGGTGAGATTTTTGAGGCTGTAGAAAGGGTTAAGTTGATGGTGTCGGAACTGGTCATTAGGTGACCAGTTTGTGGCAGAAAGCAGGTTCCTAACTTAAGAGTTTGTTCTTTGCATACTTCGCTTGTTTCTTTTAGCATTCCTTTGGCTTACTTGGACTCAGCTGTTGAATTTTCCGGCTAGGGGTCCTTGCCGTTGATTTTAACGGCTTTATCGCTTATAGGTTCGTCTGAGTGGGTGACCTTTGCCTTGGCACCATAATGTTGGTGCAGTGTATGTTTGTACCTTGGTGTGTCTGTGTTTGGTTTGAAAGTATGTTCATTTAATTTGGTACAATGTGTGTTACCCTGGGAGAGGGTTTATGACTCATGTCACTGTTTTATGTTCAATGTGATGCAACCTGCTTTTCTTGCCTCCATCAAGTATTTTATTTATTATGCAATGATAAAGATTTTCTCCTCCTCCTCCCTGGCAGCACTAATGATGGGTAAATCCCATTTGCTGTGTAGTGCCAGGACAGGAAATAAGAAGACGCCGGAATGGTACATAAGGACTGCCCCTTCCTCCTTCCAGTGTCTTTTTATTTCCTGTTACTGTTAGGTGCCAGATAGGAGTAACAGTTATAGGTCTTACCTTAGATTAGGGCTAGGTCTTACCTTAGATTAGGGCTCCGGTCCGTCCTCACGAGGATGGCGGGAGCAGGGGGTGTCTGCCGCCACACATGCAGATCCAGCAGGTTCCGCTTGCAGCAGCTGCCTGCAGTGCGCCTCTGGGCCCGCGCGGTAGTGAAACTTACATCACTTCTGCCGGAAGTGACCAGCGCCAGGAAGATGGCGGGCACAGGAAGTCCATAGGTGCCGCCATCTTCCCGGAGCCCGATGCTAGTGGAGTGCTGGATGCCAGGAAACAGCCTCTGCCTACTTAAGGCAAGCTGTTTCTCCCTCACATGGTCGGTGAGAGTCTCCAGAAAGGGACAACCATGTCTGAAGACAAACGGCAACCGACCAGGAGGTCAGGGTAAGAGTAGCCTTTTGGCTAAGATCAAGTGTAGTATCTGTTCTTGAGGAGGGGGTGAGAGCCTCTCTGATAGGCAGAGAAACCTTGGCCCTCTGGGCATTTGGCTGAGGATGCTTTGAAAGCCTGGAAAAACGTACCTCTGGAATGGCGAACCGGAGGTGCCTGAACCACACTCACCGAGTGGCATAGTTAGGCACTTTTATAGGCACTTTTTCTAAGCCCCACGGTTTTTAAGCACTCGCCTCCCTTGCTCTGGCCTTTTGGCTTGGCGGGAGAATTTTTGTTCCTCTGCCCGGCCACTCGGCTGGGGCTGTAACCACTCAGCACTATTTATTTTCCTTTTGTTTGTCACTTTAACTTTTTTGTCACTTTTCCACGGATTTATGGTTCGGCTACGCCCTGATCCAGAGATCTACGGGGGGGATGTGCGGCCTTAGGGTTCCTTCCCCCCCTGACCCATTGTGACTTCTCCAATTGCTTGGCAAGAGGGAGAGGCACAGTTGTCGTGTTCTGGGGGATCCTATAGTGATCCCAGACACAAGTTTGAGGGTCCCCCTAGCTTCGGCGAAGGGGTTCCACCGACCCTGTCCGCTCCAGTGGTCTTTACTGGCTACGGAGTGGCGGGGATAGTCGGAGCTCGAGAGGGCTTCAGCCCGAGCCCTGTGCACTTTTTGTGTTTTGCACTAGTTTGCACCACTTTTTTCACAGAGCACCGAAAATCATGTTCCCGGCTTTCAATAAAATATATATTTTATTATTAGAATTTTAGTTAGTTAGATCTGTTTATAGTTAGTTAAGTAGTTATTGGTTGGAGGTAGTTAGAGAGTTAGTACAGCTAAGTAGTTAGGTTTATGGATACTTTTATTTATTTCTATTATATCTTAATATTGTATAGATACATATATATATATATATATATATATATATATATATATATATATATATATATATATATATATATATATATATATATATATATATATATATATATATATATATATATATATATATATATATATATATATATATATATATATATATATATATATATATATATATATATATATATATATATATATATATATATATATATATATATATATATATATATATATATATATATATATATATATATATATATATATATATATATATGCATATACTTTCCCTGATTATTTAGTTATTGCCCTAGTACTCTATTAATTGTAGGTCTGAGGCCAGCAAAGGGAAGAGAGACTCTGATTCATCTAAAAAAGCTAAAGCTAAAGACCTCTGCTGCCACAAAGTGTGTATCTTGTGACATATATTTGCCTGAAAACTATGCTGCAAAAGCCTGTACTTGGTGCTTGTCTCCACTTTCATCACTAAGGATGATCTTCAAAAGATGTCACACAAACGGCCTAGATCCGTTACATCAGAACAGTCAGAGTGGTCAGTGGAGGAGGGGATGGTTTTCTCGGGTGAATCCTTACCGTCGGATGAGGAGTCTGTAGTTCACCAGGAGGAATGCTCTCTTAACCCAGATTTGGTAGAGAGCTTACTTAAATTAATTTATAAAGCTTTAAATGTGCAGGATACCCAAGAATATTCCTTCTTACAGGAGTTTTTCCAGTATCACCAGTAATAAAAAATGTAATTCTGGAGGAATGGAAAACACCAGACAAAAAATTTTCTGCAGCCGCTAAAATCTCTAGAACCTATCCATTTTCCTTTGAGGATGCTCAAAAATGGGATAACCCACCTAAAGTGGATGCGGCTATTTCCCCGCATCTCAAAGAAAAAGACGCTCCCACTCGAAGATGTGAACACTTTCAAAGATAATATGGAGCGTAAGGTTGAGGTCAGTTTAAAAAAATCTCACTGCTTAGGGGGAGCATCACTTAGGCCAGCAGTAGCTTCTGCAGTCACATCTAGAGTTCTTAGATCATGGTGACAGATGGATAATGGTGGGGCGATAGCGGTGGAGGGAGCAGCAAATAAGGTTTGGCGCAGGGGGAATTTCTTTGGGGGGAGGGGGGGTAGTTCCGATCTCATAGTAACACAAACTTTGGGCAAGGGCACCAAACCCTAGTGGTTGGGCCCTACTAGGCAACCAGCTTACATGTTCTGGGGTGGTATCAAAAAAACAGGTCGAGTGTCTTTCTGGAGGATCGGACGGGGGGGGGCGCCGTGGTCAAGGTGGGCAACCTATTTAGGAGATAGTTTTGCTGAACCCTCCACATGCTATTGGGCCACCTAGTTGCTTTTAGGAGTGACTCGCTTTGAGTCAGCGATAGGTTAATCTTTAATTTCAATTCCAATTAGGCCCAATTAAATAAATAAATACCATGTTCCCTTTTTAAACCCAGCTATCGGTGTCTGTCTCATTGTTTTGTTAAGGTGGGCCTGGCTGCCAGATGTGTGTTTGGGCATTATGCCGTTTGCTGTTTAAAACTGGTCAGTATCTGTGTGCAGTAAACAATTGAAAGATATATGCCAGCATGCAAACAATACAATTAACCCCTGAAATTAACATGGTTTTGCCCAGGTGTAACCTTCATCTCTTAATTTCAAGATCCTTCTTAAGTCCGAATCAGGCCCTAAGAGAAGAAAGTTACTCCTGGGCTAAACCATGTTGATTGCAGGGGAGTCATATTTCATCTGTTGCAAACAGTATTAGAGTTGAGAGGTGATGTTTCCTATCCCAAGTCTAAATAACAGTGTGATAGTAAAGCTGGTCAGTATCTGTGTGCAGTAAGCAATTCAAAGATATATCCCTGCATGCAAAGAATACCATTAACTTGGCTACCCCTGAAATCAACATGGTTTAACCCAGGAGTAAGTTTCCTCTCCTAATTTCAAGCTCCTTATTAAGTCTGGATCCAGCCCAATGTCTGGAGTTTACTTTATTTTAATCTAACAATGTGTCATCTTTTCTCCCCTTTATGTCACTATTTGGGGAATGAGCACACTTATTATCTCAGTGGCACCTGTGAACACTGAGCCTAAGACTTTTCTCCTAGAGGTCTGCATTCACTTGTATGCCACATATTGGACCTTTATGTGTATGTATATATAATTATTTTCCAGTAATATTTTTTTTACAAGCT
>WWET01000517.1:295072-306858 GCA_011038615.1 Limnodynastes dumerilii
CTCTCTCTGTTTCCCTCCCTCCCTCTCTCTCAATCTCTCCATCTCCCTAAATTCTGTATGTGAGTGGGGAGATTACTCCCCTACATGTACAAAACCAAACCGTGCCATCAGGGGCATTTTAAGAAGTGAGGGGGCCCTTGTGCAGGATCTGTACATGGACCCCCACCTTTCCCGTGAGACAGGACTGTCCAGATTCGCGGACCTCAAAAGAGACGGGGCCTAATGGCGCTTTAAGCTCTGCCACTTTTTTCAGCCCGCGAATCGGGACAGTCCCACCGCAGGGAAAGGGGGGGGGGCTCATTCGGCATCTATTTTCTTCCCTCCAGAAGATCTTAAAGTGAAGAAATAGATGCCAAATAGGCCCTCCCTTCACCTGCCAACCATGATATGTGGACTTGGATGAATGTCACAGGACCCACTATTCTGAGGGGCCCTCGTGCACTGCACACCCTGTACCCATTATAGATACGCCTATGCTTACCATAAATATTTATATACCGGAACCATGGAAAATGTGTAACCGAGAATCACATGTAACGGCTTAACCAAGCCCTTATGGTATTATTTGCATACGACCCCCCTCCCACCATACATACCCAACTACGCAGTACTTTCTGGGCATGTGCTCTTTTGAAATTATGTTCTTTCCTGCACTCTTTGGGCCTCATTTACAAAGGTCGGTTTTTAGCTGCGATTATGAATAGCCAGCCATCGCCGCGATTTTCCAGCGATTTTATGTTTTTAAATAGCTGGATTTACTAAGAGGCGTTTTTGGCTGGCGATTTATAATAGTCAGCGATGTGTGTCGATTTTTACCACGCTAAATCGCCGCAATTTAGCTAGAAAAATCGCCACACCCACTGGCCCGTTGCCTGTGCCTTATAGTACCATAAGAGGCAGCACGGCAAGGGTTAAGTGCATGCTGCCGCTTAAATAATGTCCCACATTACACAAAAAAAAACATTTAATTCTCCCTTACAAAAATTACACACAACTTGACCATGTACATCAAATAAAATAATACATTGAAAAAGTATTTCTACCTGTTCAATCTCTAAAATAGTATTTGTCCCCATCCACTAAAATGACACTCTAGTTGCCCCCGTAATAGTACCAGACTCATTCGATGCCCCCGTAATAGTACCAGCCTCCAGAGATGCCCCCGTAATAATAATGGCTTCCATAGATGCCCCTCGTAATAATATCAGCCTCCTTAGATGCCCTATAAGAAAAACATACACCTTAAATGCCCACATAAAAGAAACAGACACATTAGATGCCCCCATAAAAAATACAAACACATTGAATGCCCCCATAAAAAATAAACATTCATTACATGCCAAGGGTAATACTCAAAGTTTAGATAATGAAGTGAGCATAAAGAAAATATTCACAGTTCAGAAGTCCTCAATGTTCCTCTACGTCGATCAGGTCTTCGGCTCCGTCTCTTCTTCTTGCTGGTTCCGATGAGCACCTCCTTCTTCTTCTTGGTTCCTCCGGCTAATGATGAATGCCATTGCTGGGGCCCTTTTATAGTCTTTGCTGCGAGTCTTGCGAGACTTCTGAACTGTGAGTATTTTCTTTATGCTCACTTCATTATCTAAACTTTGTGTATTACCCTTGGCATGCAATGAGTGTGGGGGCATCTAATATGTCTGTTTTTTTCATGTTGGCATCTAATGTGTATGGTTTTTTTACAGGGGCATCTAAGGAAGCTGATACTATTACGGGGGCATCTATGGAAGCTATTACTAATACGGGGGCATCTATGGAAAGCTATTACTATTACGGAGGCATCTAAGGAGGCTGATACTATTAACGGGGCATCTAATGAGGCTGGTACTATTACGGGGGCAACTAGTGTGTCATTTTAGTGAATGGGGCAAATACTATTTTAGACATTGAATGGGGAGAAATACTTTTTATGTGGTTAGCGAACGGGGCAATGTATTATTTTATTTGATGTATGTGGCCATGTTGTGTGTCATTTTTGTAATTTTTTTTGTGTTATGTGGGACATTTTTTAGCGGCAGTATGCACTTAACCTTTGCCATGCTGCTGCTTATGGTACTATAAGGCACAGCATGACCTGCTAAACATCGGCATTCTGTGCCTTAGAGTACAACATGCGACTGCAGGATAAGGGTTATTTGTATGCTGTGCTTCACATTTTTAAAGAGTCAAAACACATAAAACTGTTTTACATGTCTTTTGATGGCAAAGTGAGTGTCACTTTTCTAAAAAGCGACACTCACAGGAGGCACTTTTAAATGGCGCTTTTTCAGAGAAAGTCGCCCCAAGATTTTACTAAGCGACCTTGGTAAATCCAGGGTGTCTATCTCTGACACTGATGTTTGGCGTGTCAATTTTGAAAAAGGCTAAAGTCCCGGGACTTTGCCTTTGGTAAATGCGGCGACGGCATAATCACTGCAAAAGTCCCAGGATCCTGGTGGATTTGGACCAAATCGACCTTTGTAGATGGAGCCCTTTATGCGTAAAACGCCCACATTTTGTCTTTCTGGATCTGGCCGATGATCGGGGACCCTCATGACTTATTACATAATACATATTCTTATCCAATTGAATCTATTTCATTTCTTCTGTAGGTTTAAGAAACAGAAAGAAGACCACCCAATCCAGCCAGGTAATGATAATGGGGTAGATCCAGAACTACGTTTGCCGTACGTTTATTCGCGGAGCGTATATTTGTGCGCGTAAATTCGTTACACTCCCCTCGGCACACCCCTTGCACGGACGTATTTTATCAAGATACGCTTTCCAAACCCTACCTTAACTTTTTCCAACGTAACCACAGTCATACGCACACGTACGTATGGGCTGAACGAATTTACGCAGCTAAGCACACCCATACTGTACACTTTAAATACAACCCCCAGCCTACTTCACGTATTTCACACGTAATTTGGACTAACGTAAAATCGGCACGCCCACACGTAAGTATTTAAGTGACACATACGTGAATGGGCCATACGTTCACAATTACGCTACGTTAATGTGCGTATTTTCTATGGTGCGCATGCGCAGTGCGTACAAAACAGCGATTTTACGTCTCAGCCACGCGTAAATTCGCACCGACGCGTAGTTCTGGATCAGGCCCATTGTCTAAAACAAAAATGTTTAGCATGAACTCTTTTAAACATTAAAACCCATTTCACGTCACCACCAAATACCTGGGTTTTTGGCCCATATGTTACATGCAACACTTAAAGAAAGGAAATAAAATACTTACATGACCAGTTTCTGATCTGGGTGTTAGGAGGCTGTTAGTTGTCTTTTGAGCTCCCACTGACTGCAACTATATCTTGTCTATACATTCGCCTTTCGTTATAATAACTTATGATGATGTCACAGTTGACTCAGAATTCCAGCCAGAGGAGGCGTGGCTTGTGTTCAGTCAGAAGAGGTGTGGCTTAATGTCCTTCATTTTTTTTTTTTTTTTTTTTTGTAATGTAATTTTATGATGAATTGAAACTAATAATCAGCTTCTGGAACGGAATCTTAGAAACATACATTTAATGCTCTGATGGTTAAAGTGAATCTGCTTTTTTAACCTAAACTGGCATTAAAAGATCAAATAAGGATTTGTGTAGTTGACTTTGTGTTTATATTTGGAGGGATCTATTATATACATGTCCATTCCTCTTCTCTGGCTATAAAGTTTTGCTGGACTTCTGGGGGAGCTTCCAGTATTACGCACTAGCCAAAATGGAACTGAATGTTTATATCCTCTTATCCAAAAATGTTTTCATTTCATTACTTTATGCATACAATTATTTATTATTGTTTATTATATTTCATTTTCGTGTTGTTAATGTTTTGTTGCATCACCAGGCTTTCTGTGCTGTAAAGACATAATACATTTTACACACAGAATAAGTATTTTGAAGACTGTTATCAGTAATTCATTGATGTATGTTTGGTGTTTTTGTGTTTTCCTTTAGTGTTGAGATTTTGCATTGGTTTCTGTGGACATTGTGTTTGTTTTTACATTACCTTTCAGGCTGTCTATCCACATGGATGATGAACTACGGCACATTGCGCAGAACTCTCTCCAGGGGCTTCTTGTTGACTTTGTGGATTGGAGGGAAGACGTGTTGTTCGGGTTTATAAATTTTCTTTTGCGGGAAGTAAATGACACGCACCAGACGCTCCTTGACACTTCTCTGAAGTTACTGCTGCAGTTGCTCACCCAGTGGAAACTTGTAATCCAGACTCCGGGGAAGTCACATGATCATCAGAAGATCAGGACATCTGAGGTATTATTTGCTTTGTTTTATATGTGTCCTTGTTCCTTCACATTTCAGGCGTCCTCTTGGAAAAGTCATTTTGACACAAGTCTTTGATTTATTTGCTATTTTCAAATGCTTCTTGATTCAGTATAAAGGTCCGGATTCACAGTTACGTAGTTTTTCGTCTTACGTACGTTGTTATAAGAATTGAGCTTATTTACGCTATCTACGTACCATTTCTGTATGTAGATTGCGTAAGTGCGTACAGAAATCTACGTACAGAAATGGTATATAGATAGCGTAAATGAACTACTACGCATGCATAGTAGCTCAATTCGTAAAACAACGTACGTAAGACGAAAACTACGTAACCGTGACTCCAGACCTCTGATTCTATCTAGTTGTTTCGATAGTATCCCAGCAACCTCTAAATACTATTGACAGATGGGCTTGAATAGCAGTCATTGGGCCCGATTCACAAAAAAGTGCATAAGGTGACATACACAGGGACTAACGCTGGTGCATGTGCGTGCAGACCCTCCAACATGACCCATTCCATTAGGTACAATTTCATCCGCACCGGAGCTTCCAGCTGTCACTCACCTGGTTTAAATGAATTAACTGATATTTACAAAACTATTTGCCTCTTCACCAAAGGTGGTTACCATAGTAACTGACCGTTGAAAACTGAGAAGCAGAGTATTTTGTACCTAATGGAATGGGTCATATTGGTGGGTATGCTGCGTGCCAGATGTTACGTATCATGGGCCGGATTAACAGCCCATACGTCCTTAGATTACCGATAATAGCTACAACGCATGCGTAGTAACTATTTTAGGTAATCTACGTATCGTTTCGTTATGTAGACTGCATATACGCAATCTACGTAACGAAACGATACGTAGATTACGTAAAATAGTTACTACACATGCGTAGTCGCTAGTATAGGTAAATTACCGAGCTACAACGCATGCGTATTAACTATTTTAGGTAATCTACGTATCGTTTCGTTATGTAGACTGCATATACGCAATCTACGTAACGAAACGATACGTAGATTACGTAAAATAGTTACTNCCCTAGAAAGGCGGGCTTAGGCATGTTGATGACAGGCTGGGGGCGGAGAGCAGCAGTTTTGCAAAGAGTTAAGGTAGGGAGGTGACAGGGATGTGGACACCTCTCTTCTGTATCGGCTTATAGATCTCAATGCGCATGAAGGTCGCACGGAGACCTGTATCGGGTTCATTGTATGTCACTATCATAGTGTGGTTGTTTAGCTTTCATGACATTTACAGTGTTTTCTCTCATTATCCAACAGTGTTAAATAAAGAACAAGAAGCACAGACGGATGATGTGGTCATCCCAATTGAGCAAGGTACGTTGCTATGTTTCTAGGTAGCTCTGATTTATCTAGTTTCCATGACATCCCAGAATCCTCTGCCATTGATCTAAAAATGCATACACACTATTTAATTATCTGGCAGATTATCTGAAAGATCTGGCTGTTGGAATAAAACTGTGGTAATGGATGAGAGCAACTGAAAATACCATTTGCTCTCATCCATTACCAGATTTTCATTCCAACTGCCAGATCTTTCAGATAATCTGCCAGACAGTTGTATAGTGTGTGTGCACCTTTACTCTTAGGGAAAAATTTGAGGAAACAGCACAATGGACTGGATCCACAATGGCCGCAGAGAAAATTCCATGCCAGATCCCTGCAGCATCCTAACTACCGTGCGGGCGAAGGGAGGTCAATCACCTCACTCGTAGTTACGCCTGCAGAACCCTACCTTATGCTTTCACCACCACCCACATGTAAAATGGAGATAGTACAGAAATCAGGGTTGTACAAAAGGACTGTAACCAGCCTTAACTCTATTAATCACATCCCTCCTCCCTCCCATGGTGCGGAAGAGCTTCCTTCAAGGTCCTGCTCTGCCGTCAGAATATTCATCAAGATGGAATGCTGGATCCAGATTTGTCCTGTGTTGCGACAGATTTTTTCCGTCAAGGAAGTGGTGAAAGTGGTTGCTTTTTGGCACTTTCTCCACAGACAGCGTGGATCCAGCGACGGAAGAAGAATTTAATACTAGAAGAGTGATATTTTCTCCAATCCTTATTCCTTACCTTAACCTTCACCCTCCTCTTCTAGCAGCTTAACCTTAACCCTTCATGTCCTGCTGCCTAACCCTAACCTTTGCTTTCTAACAGCCTAAACTTAACCCTAGCCTCTCCACTTCCATACCCTAACCATCCCGTTCTAGTATTCTGACCTTAAGCCTCCCCTCTCTGCAACCTAACCTTCCTCTGCTAGTAGCCTAACCTCAACACTGTCCTCTCAGCAGCCTAACCATAACCTTCCCTCCATCTGACCCTAACCACCGCAGTCCATCAGGGGAAGCACTGCAACCCGTCGGGCAAAGCACTATTCACTATTCACTTTTGGGATGGGTACCGTGCTAAAATATAGCCATCTGTGGTAATATCTGTTCCCAATATGAATATTCATAATTTCTAGTATTTCGCCAGTAATACAGCTGCGTTTAAGTGGTCGGCAGTATCATTGTATGGTCGTAACCCCTGTGCTGTTTAGCAAAAGAAGTTTTCCAATCCTAGCAATCAGAAAACGCCTCCTTGTGGTAAATCTGGATCTGATCCAATATTACCGGCATATGACTCTCTACATGCGTCGAAAAACATATGACAGCCATTCATATGTCAGTGGTTGTCTTGATGCCTTTATAATCGTACAGAAGTGGCAGACTATAGCTGGCTTGATATAAACCACATAACTGGCACATGGGGACTTCTATCAGACCAATTAATAGTTTGGGTCAATGGGCGTGATCCAGACTTAAGTAAGTGCTTGAAATTAGTTACTCCTGGGCTAAACCATGTTGAATGCAGGGGGAGTCAAGTTAATTGTATACTTTGCATGCAGGGATATATCTTTAAATTGCTTACTGCACACAGATACTGACCAGCTTTACTATCACACTGTTATTTAGACTTGGGATAGGAAACATCACCTCTCAACTCTAATACTGTTTGCAACAGATGAAATATGACTCCCCTGCAATCAACATGGTTTAGCCCAGGAGTAACTAAGTTCAAGCACTTAACTAGGTCTGGATCCAGCCCGATGACACCAAATGACTATTAGCTGTAGATCAAATTTGAATAGCTTCTTTGTAAGATAGTTAACAAGATGAAATATAAAATTCATGGAATTTCCTTGAAGTGGTAGGCAAGTAAAATGTCCAGTTGTATTACTGAAGTAGTCTATAACTACGAATCTTAAAATAACATAAAATGAGAACAGAACAGCATTGTAATTGTAAAAGGTATAATGCAATTGAAATAGTATTCTTGTGCAATTATAATTTTTTTCTGACTGTCCCCCTAGTCCCCCCCTGTCGCCGGGCCTGCATACAGGCAAGGGAAGGCTACTTCCTTCCCTTGAGTGAAGTTACAATAGCTCTCCCCTACCTTAAGATTTCCACACTGTCCTCATGTACAATGGGAAATCTGAATTGTACATAATGGCTGAAACCAGTCCCTCCTGTACAATTTTCATCACTCCACCCACCCTCACCTCCCACATAGAGCAGAAACGCTTCTTCTTCCTGTCCTGTCGCTCTTGGATGGAATACTGGTAATGCAGCGCTCACACATGAGGTTTACTTGTGGCAAATCTGGATCCAGTACATAGACACCATTGCTGCTGCACAACAGCGGTAAGTGTTAATTGGTAATTGTTTACTCCCACCATTTCACCGATCCAATTCATTTTTGATTGAAGAGCGATTAAAGGGAGTTTTTGTTACTCCCTAAACAACCATCCAATAACATTAGACTTCCTACAAGGAACCGTTTACCCCTTTTTGGAAATTGCTGCATGTGCGATCGCTGTTTTTTTAGGATGAATCTGGATCCTCTAGATCTATAAAGCATAGCTTCAGCTATTATGCGTTTTCCAGTCTTCCACTGTCCCTGTTTTACATGGGATTGGTGTAGATAGTTGAGAGTGCACCCCCCCCACCCTCCTCACACATATGGATTTCTGGATTAGCATAATAAAGAATACACAAGAAAAAGGTCGCACCAACCATAAATTTATGTCTATCAGTCAAAGAGGATATAAGGTGCTACCACAGGTTCTAATAAACATTGAGAGAAACAAAAAAGGAAAATATTCAGTGGGATTAAATAAATAGTCCCCTGAAAGAACCTTATACTGGTGCACAACTTATGTAGGACAGACAAAGATTTCACTCAATAAAAAATTGTATTTTATTTCGTTCCCATTAAAAGATAATCAAGACATATGTTTTTACACAAATAGTTTAAAGGAAATACCGTTCCATAGATAGAAAGTGCATTCCATACTTGCTATTGTATGTTACAAATAGATACACTGGGTAACGAAAGCACGTGGAGACAACACCATCTTGATCCCCCGTCTGCGGCATTTTCCCTTTACCTTTGTCCAGATACCAATTCAGTACAGCGAGGCTCCGGTTCCCTCCGAGCATAGGGAGGGTCAGCTACGGCACGGAAGTGTGAAGAGCAGCCGTGAGGCTGCTAGTTGTTTTTTAGGGTGAGTTACACTGTTTTTTCCCCTTAGTATAGATAGCCGTGGGTCTCGCTGTTACTGTGTATCTATTTGTAACATACCAGCATATGTGGCTACAGTGCTAATAGCAAGTATGGAATGCACTCTCTATCTATTGTTGGTGGGCAAGGCACTTATGGAACGGTATTTCCTTTAAACTATTTGTGTAAAAACATATGTCTTGATTATCTTTTAATGGGAACGAAATAAAATACAATTTTTTATTGAGTGAAATCTTTGTCTGTCCTACATAAGTTGTGCACCAGTATAAGGTTCTTTCAGGGGACTATTTATTTAATCCCACTGAATATTTTTCTTTTTTTGTTTCTCAAGTAAGGACATTGGACTGTATTTACACAGGTCTTTAGTAAATGACCTACTACACATACGTAGTAGGTCATGTACGCAATCTACGTACCAGTTAGGTAGTTTATGTACCTACGCGTGCTTACGTAGAAGTGGGAGGATTTAGATTACCTGGGAGGGCGGGGAGAGGCAATGTCCGTGCGGACATTGCAAAGTTAGTTAAGGTACCTGTCTGTTTGGTGTATAGGTCATGAAGGTCAAGGTCGTCTTCTATTTCTTCAAGGTATTTGCAAGTAAGGGGCTCACCTCACCGTCCGTGTTCCTCAATTCAGGGGGTTTCTTTTAAAGGCCCTCCCTCTGTCTTTAAGACCCAGCGGCCTTTTCATCTCGCCAGTTTTCTTTTATTTAATTCAAATAATTTTTATTGAACATTTCCACAGCAATACATTCCATTACGAATAAAGATTACAATAACAGACAAAATTGAATTAAAGAGTTGAAAGCAAACTGAGTTCAGCGTCTTATTTCACAGAGTTCTGAAAAACCCAACACATAGCAATATATTATGATAATCTATATAAATCTGTCCATAATGTGTGAGTTTACAGACTTAGATTAGATACAAAAGACATATCTCGCCAGTTTTCAACTGGGCATCTGGCCCTTGTCTAGCTTTGGTGGTCCGGTTACTGGGGTTGGGTCTCCCAATTTTCAGATCGCTTTAGGCTTTGTCCTATGGGGTAGGGAGTTCATCCAACATGGCAGGGTTTATTCCGTTAGCTAATGTTATTCCTCTTATGTCACAGCCTCAACCAGGCTGATGGTAAGGGTCAGTGGTGATAGTCAGTCCCTGTTTTGGAGCACCAACAGAAGAGAGTGTCATCAGTGGTTCATCTGGTCAGAGAGCGGCCCCGGCTAAGTCGATTACTTATCCGCCAGCAACTGACGATTTGGTTAGTGGCATGGAGTCAGGTGGGGATTCTGTTACAAAGAAGTCAGAAGGTGTGTGTTAATACTGTGAGCCATAGTGGAGGGGATCACCAGGAGCAACCATTAGGATGTCACTAGGAGAAATCATCCTACTGACAAGCCTCATAGCAAGCTGATTATCTTTCTGCTCATTATCTTTCTCCATGTTATCTTTTAACATACTTACTTTCTCCATTTCTTGATTTCCATTGTTGCTAAGTACCACTTATTACACTTACCTGTTTAGATTTAACCATTGTTAAGAGATCTGGAAATGTAATTGTTATTGGTTATTATTCATCATACTTACCCATTCATACTTACTTACCTATTCAAACTTACCTGCTGTTAAGTCAGCATTATAGTCACCACCCTTTTATCTTTCTATACAATGGTCATCCAAAGGTAGCATTAGCTCGATAATTGCTTCATCTTCTAGTTAAGACCCCGGTAAGGTAATGAAGCTCCTTAGGAAAACCCTACAGGGGTAAAGCAAGGGTACAGGTTCAGCCCACAGAGTAAGGAGTATATGGGCATCGTATGATATTTGCATTTAATTAATGAAATTTATGCAAATTCGTGATCTGGAATGTGGAGGGTGTACAACGAGCAGTATTGGAAAAATCAGGATGACTTGCAGAATATCCAATTTGCGTCCAGTAAAATGGGGGTTTCTATGCACATATCTAATGCCAAAGTTGGGGCTGATAACTACTCCTTTCAGAAATCTGCCCCTCAGTCTCGCTTTCCCATCCTCCCCGCAACTAGAGGCAAGTGCCTCTCGTTTAACAGTGTGAAATGCACTAGAGGGTCAGCATGCAGATACCCACATGCTTGTACCCATTGCGGCGTCCCGCAACCAGCATAAAAGTGTGGTGGTGAACCTGTGCCCGGTAATAAACAAGTTCCAGTAGCCAGACCTTCTCTCTAGTGCGGTCTATCCCGTAAAAGTATTGGCAATGTCGAAATGTTTGGCGGTTTATCCCAGTCGGGATGATGAGGAATTGTTGCATCATGTTTTTTTCAGTTAAAGTCCACACAACAGATGCCAGAGGTTGTGTTACGTAAAGTAATGGGAGAATGTCGGAACCTCCAATCCCGGGTCTGGTACTTTGTCCGATCGGTATGATTCAAAAAAAGTCTCCTGCCAAATTTTGACTCATCCAACATTTGTCCTTCCCGGTGGGTTCTGCGCTTGATCCGGCTGAATGTTCAGTTACTTACCGATCTCTTGAAAGTTCGATTTTTATTATTTTTTGGTTCGATCTCATGGAGCAGGGGCCCTTATGGCTAAACTGGACATGGTGCCAGCTTTTCATTTGCTACCATTGCACTCGGATTCCTTTATGCTTATGGGATTCAAGCTTCCTCAAGTGTTTTTTGTAGCTGGATGCCTGCCCATAGATTGTTCCATGTCCTGTGTCCTGTTTGAAAAATCCTGTACATTTCTTTATTGGCACATTCAAACCAGCTTGTGTTACGAGCATTTAACACATTACTTGGATGATTTTCTTTTGTTGATCCAGCAGATTCCAGCAATAGTGCAAATGTTCTCTTTGGGCCTGATCCAGATCTACTCAGATCGTACTAACGCTCAGCATAATATCGATGCACTCCCCCCCCCCCCGCCCCCGCCCCTTCCC
>WWET01000517.1:369464-388974 GCA_011038615.1 Limnodynastes dumerilii
ATAGAGAATCTATGGGGCATTGCCAAGAGAAAGATGAGACATGAGACCGAACAATGCAGAAGAGCTGAAGGCCGCTATTGAAGCAACCTGGTCTTCAATAACACCTCAGCAGTGCCACAGGCTCATAGCATTCATGCCACACCGCATTGAGGCAGTAATTCATGCAAAAGGGACCCATACCAAGTACTAGGTACATATGTATGATTATACTTTTCAGGGGGCTGACATTTCTGTATTTAAAAACCTTTTTTTATTGATTTCATGTAATATTCTAATTTAAATTTTGATTTTGGGCTTTTCATAAGCTGTAAGCCATAATCAACAAGATTAATACAAATAAAGGCTTGAAATATCTCACGTTGCATGTAATGAGTCTATAGAATATATTATTTTCACCTTTAAGCTGAATTACTGAAATAAATGAACTTTTGAATGATATTCTAATTTTTCGAGTTTCACCTGTAGGTCACTTTCTGTATATGACGTCCTTTGGTTACAAGTAATCCCCACCAGTAGATATACTAAGATATGAATGGCATAGTTATCCTTCATATAAAATCAGATGATGCTCCAGAGTGCTCTAATTAGAGCGGATTATTAATTATTACAGTCTCAAGGCACAAATTATGAATTTTACTCAAAGACAAGAAGTATTCACTAGAACCACTGACATCAGCCACCCTTTGTGTGATTGTCTCATTTGCACAAAGCATATAATATATTGCTGCTGTCTGGTGTAGTGTTACAGCATATTTGTACAAGTGGACAATATTTGCCGGATTCACAGTCAATACCATAAGAGGTCTTGCGCAAGTCGCTTGCTTAAGTCTCTGCGCATGTATATGCCAGATGTTATGCAACGGATCACTGTTCCATCGGCATGGAGATCCATACGAGGGGGCAGACCTTGCCTTCCACATGGCAAAACCCCACAACGGAGGCGAGGTTTGCAACGCAGATCAGGTAAACGAAGTGGCGATAAGTAGATCCAAACGGATCAGCGTTCATATGGACGCAGTTCCACGCGCTGAAGTTAAAGATAGGTTATGGACACCACGAACCACACTGGAGGAGATTCTTGGTGTATTTAAAAAAATATATATATAAGTCTAAATCCCAAAATGTAATTTTAAATTTAAAGTATTACATCTCACTATCCTGCAGACATCGGAAGCTCCTGCTTAGATCTAGTGGAATTATTCAGCTGCTTAACTGTTCTTTCCTCTCTGTAAATTTACATGACATATAATTAGCTTCTTCTCTCACTTTTAAATATGAATATTAACAATATTTCTTCAATGAGGTGTAAAATATATATAAATAATGCGGAGTGTGGAGTCACTTGTAGTACCCATGCCACTACCAACAGGTGGCGCCCTCACTGTCCAGGGAAATGCTGAAACCTGTTATGACTTTGGATTGTGATGCTGGGATCTCTATTGACACCCATATCGACACTCTGCTGTCTACAATCAACTCACATGCCAGCAAAAATAATAGCTAAGAGGTTTTTTTTTGTTTTGTAGGATAAGTGTCAGTCCTATAATAAATGAGGGATTATGGTGATGGAGTATAGAGGAGTATTTGCTGTGTTTTGTCTTCTACTGGCTGTAACTTAACCACAATGCCCTGTAATATTGACAATAAATAAATAGATAAATGAATGATTTAGGTCAGCCTCTGGGCGATGGTTGTTGTTCTAGAACACGAAATGGTTTTGGGGTTCTTGCAATGCTGCCACAACTGACAAGCTCAGGACATTCTGATGGCCCCTTGTCCGTTACTGTGCATTGAAAGGAGTAGGAAGCTTCGTTAGTTCCAAAGCTCTCACATCATAAACTGCTGTACCTGCCTCCGACACCACACATCAGCATCTCAGACCTGTCTGCCCACCAATTAAAAGTCAGCATCCAGAGTAAAGACATTATCCCCTGATTGTGCCATTACGGCAAATTGCTGATATTCAGAAACTCGCTTCTCAAAGAAATTGGTTTTTCCTTCCAGAGAAATGTTCTCCATAAAATCAAATGGATTTTTAGAGTTAAATACCTGGAATCAAAAGACAAAAGTTAATACAAGTAATGTATAGATAACAACACATCAGTTATGTAAAATGTAAGGTTGTCCTGCTGAAATGGACCAAGATTTCGGCCACATGCAACCTGAAATGGACCAAGATTTCTGCCACATGCAACAGGGAAACAAAAGTCTTAATAGCCAGGAAAATGTGTTACTCTTTGTGTTAAAAAAACGACCTGCACCAAAGGTATCTCCATGCCCTCAGTCTCCTGAAAGACGCCTTGGGCCAGATTTACTCAGCTACGGGTATGGAAAAGTGGAGATTCTAGCTCTCACTTTCCTACTACTTACTAGAGAAAGCTAGAATCTGATTGGTTGCTACGAGCAACATCTCCACTTTAACAAACCCCCAGCTTAGTATATCTGGCCCCCGGTAGTATAAGTATGGACAAGTTCAGCCTGATCATATACACAAGTTACAGGCATGTCTAAAGTCGGCTATACAGGAGGAAGATTATTTGCTCCTAGCAGATGTCCGATAATTGGGATGATTTTCCCCTAGGGAAAGGTCCCGACATCGCTGCCACACACCTCTCCTGCTGGGAGCGATGATCCTGGCTAAAGAGGGAGGGGCTTCTCAGATTGACAGGAGGCCCTTGCAGCTGATTGGCTGCACAGTCCTCTCATCAGTTTCTGCACTGGACGTGCTTAGACGCTTACGTACGTGAAGCCTTTACGTACGTCAGTAGTTACACTTTGAAAAGTTAAGGAAGGGTTTGGAAAGCGTAAAACAGCCAAAGTACATACGAGCGAGGGGAATGCCTAGAAAATACGCTATGTGATAAAACGTAATGTGAACGTAGGTCAGGATCTGGGCCATTGGCTGTAAACTGGCAAAGACAATGGGCCTGATTCAGTCATTGAAAATAAGAGAGGAAAGTAACACCCAGGCAAAACCATGTTGATTTCAGGGGGAGTCAAATTTTATCTGCATTATAGTTGAGAGGTGATGTTTCCCAGCCACAGTATAAATAACAGTGTAAAAGTGAAGCTGGTCAGTATCTGTGTGCAGTAATCAAAAGCAGCGTATTCACCCTCCAAGCATTGAATACAATTTATTTGATTCTCCCCTAAACTAAAAATGGTTTTACCCAGGATTAATTTTCCTCTCTTATTTTCGAACTCTAAATCAGGCCTAAAGTCCCCAGTATGTAACAATACATAATGATACAATACATAATGATACAATATGTTACTTTTCTAATCAATATTTTGCCCAATCAGTTAATTACCTTGGAAAAGCCCAGTTCCCCTAGAAGCCGATCTGCCACAAATTCTATATAAGTCTTCATTAAAGTGCAGTTCATTCCGATGAGATCCACAGGTAAAGCGTCTGTTAAAAACTCCTGTGCAAGAGAAAATGACATTACACAGATGACAATATGCACCAGTTACCACAAGGTCATTCCCATTATATGGGGAGAAACGCTGAGGACTAGGGCCCAGATTCACAAACCTGTACTTGATGCACATAAATCCTTAATTTCCAGATACTAGTTACTAGTAAAGACGGCATATACGCAATCTACGTAACAAAACGATACGTAGATTGTGTAAAATAGTTACTACACATGCGTAGTACCTAGTATCGGCAAAGTAAAGACGTATGTGCATCAAGAATGGGTTTGTGAATCTAGCCCTAGATGACTTATTTAGAATATTGCTGTATGGTCACTTATTAGTTGATTATTTGGCATTGTGACACATATTTTATAGATGAACTAATCTCATTGGTCACAGAAGTGTTACAATGTATCACCCACTGTAAAAGGGGAGTGTTAGTGGACGGGATTCCTGTTTCCATATATAAATAAATGGACTTGCCAATAGCTAAATCAAAAGTGGAAATAATTTAATATGGGCAATGTATAATAACACAAACTAGTAGTCTGCAAATCAGTCATCTCCTTTCACGCTTTTATAATGACTGGAATTCTTACCTGTTCTATTCTTACTGCGCTGACAATGATCTCGGTGACTCTTTGTTGAGTCGGTTTGTTCACCAAGTAATGGAACATCAAACACGCAAAATCACAGTGCAGACCCTGCGGAGAGAAACACAGGCTGGACCTACAATATACTCTGTCAATTTCTAATACTGTGTAGAAGGGGCAGGTGGCTGGAGACACCCCACAACCATCACTATCCCGGTCCAGACTCCATTTCAGGTGCTCGCACTCACTAGCTCATTGTATTAACATTAAGGTTGTCCACTACTGCTGCACATCTCTGGTCGTGTTTTGCATGTTATTCGGGCATAAAACATTTCCTCTCAGCCCTGTATGTACAAAATTAGTAATGTATAAATCAGCTCATTGATGAGTGGTCTGCTGTTATTGCCTCTAACTGATGGCTGAAACGGAGCACACAGAGGTGGAGGGAGAGCAAATGCAGTACATATAAGAAGAGGGAGAGGTAAAGGATCACACAAAGGAGGTAAAGAGGCAGTGGAGGACATATAACAAGAGGGAGAGGCAATTGAGTACACAGGGGAAGAGGAGAGGGAATGGAGGACATGGAAGAAGCGGTAGATGCAAAGGAACACATATAAGTGAGGAGAGGCAATGGAATACGCAGAGGAAGGGGAGAGGCAATGGATCACACAGAGGAGCTAAAAGAGGCAGTGGACTACATATAAAAAGAGGGAAAGGCAATGTAGTACACAGAGTAAAGGGAGAGGTAATGGAGGACATGGAAAAAGCAGTAGAGGCAATGAAACATATATATAAGGGTAGAGAGGCAATGGAATACATATAGGATGGGAAGAGGCAATGGAGGATACTGAAGAGGTGGTAGAGGTAAAAGAAAACACAAAGGAGGAGAGGCAATGGAACAAAGCAGAGAATGGGGAAAGTCAAAAAAGCACATAGAAGAAAAAGGAGAGGTAAAAGAGCACAGAGTATGAGGGAAGGAAATGAAGAATAGGAAATGGAGCAAGTATATGAAGCGGTAATAAGTCACATAGAGGAGAAGGGGAGAGGAAGTGGAGCACACAGAGCAAGCCAAAATGAAGGTAAAAGTCTTCTGTACAGATAAACGCACCTCATCCCGGCTGATCAGCTCATTGGAGAAGGTGAGACCGGGCATCAGACCTCTCTTCTTCAGCCAGAAAATAGCAGCAAATGACCCCGAGAAGAAGATTCCTTCAACGGCAGCGAAGGCTACAATCCTCTCTCCTGTTATTAACACGGTACAAAGGCTTACTACAGGAGCCGTACTAAATCTAATTTCATGGCAACAACATTTATAACATGCAGATGTAGCAAGTGTTGTGGGCTTGTCACATACTTATCATATACTGTATCCAGGAAATCATTGAATTTTGTGGGTTGTAAAACAATTATTGCCTATTATGTGGCACCTAACTACAAGCTACATATGTTTAAATTTACCTCTTCAGAGATAGCGCCATAATAAAGTGGACCACACTACCCTATTTGGTGCAAAGAGACTCAGTTTGCAGAGCCTCCAACATGACCCATTCCATCAGGTACAAATGAATCTACTTCTGAGCTTCCAGCTGTCACTCACCTGGTTTAAATGAAGTAACTGATATTTAAAAAAACGATTTGTCTCTTCAACAAAGGAGGTTACCATAGTAACTGACAGTTGGAAACTGAAGAGCAGAGTATTTTGTACCTATTGGAATGGGTCATGTTGGAGGGTTTGAGCTTGTATGGGGTTGAGGCTAGTTTTTGGAGGGTGACAATGAACCACCCTATTGGATGTGTGAGTCTAGTGCATTGCATTCTGGTTGGATTGCACAGACACGTGCACATGCGTAGATTGTAAAACTGGATTTCCAATTTGACCACACATTTTTCAGAAGTCCTGGGTCTCTTAACATTCACCTATATCATCCCCTAAGAATTTCAAAGGCCTTTACAGCACACAATTAATTGGTTTACTGTGACATCTAGTGGTAGTAAATAGGAACTGCATGTAAAAAAACATACAAACCATGAGTCGGATCCAGATCCCCGTACGGTCTGTACGTCCATGAGAGAGAGGGGAGTGCATGCCAACTATCACTCTCCTCTCTTGTGCGGGCTGCATTAACTCTGTTGTGCGGATCAGAGGTCCGTATGACCGCTGATTCGCTGCAGACCCCCTCCCACACTGTACACTTTGCATGCTTCCCCCCACCTGCTTTAGTGGGCTGAGGGGAAGCACAGCCCATTTCCTCTGAAATGGGCTCGGACGGAACAAAGTTCCATCCCATGGTTTGTACTCTAGGGTTACTATAGTAACACTAGCGTAACATGTGTCCTCCGGTGCAGTCAGGCCACTTAAGTGACCTAACGTTATCAGGTCTGGATCCGGTCCCATAACCTTATAAACAGTGTAAAAGGTCTCACAGCAAACACAAAGTGGTACATACCAAAAGAAGCGTTACGATCTGAAATCCAGCGCAAGGCCCAGTCTGCTTTTCTCCTAACACATGGCATGGTTTCAATTGCATTAAATAAGAAATTCCTGGAAAACATACATTTGAAAGGTCACAACATGATATATTAATATATAAAATAATAAATATACTATATATACATATATATAAGCATACCTCATATTGTTTCTCTGCTGGATTTAATGATGCTGAGCATGTGAGGATGCTGTTTTAAAACATTATTGATCACATAAACACTGTAAACAGAATGTATTAAATTCTACAACACTTATATTGATTATTTTGATGCAACACTTGGGATGACTTTTCCTTTCAAAGGAACTTTTTACCCCAAGGACTGTACACAGGACACGGGGGCACCCACTAAGGTTAGAGGAAAAGAAGTTTCACAACCAGTAAAGGAAAGGGTTCTTCACAGTAAGGGCAGTCAGGATGTGGAATTCACTGCAAAATAACAAATGCAGCTTGTTTATAAAAGGGAATATAACAGGGGTTATAAACGGTTACATTACTGGAATGGTAGAAATCGGAAATATAGAAACAGCTCTTGTTGGAGTATGATATTGCTATAACAAAGTCACCAGGCAGTAAGGACATGAGCTTCAAATCCTGACCATATATTTTTGGAGTAACATTTCATAGAAAAATGTAATACTGGTAATTTTATATAGATCCGGGGTTCTCAACCCTGTCTTCAAGTACCAGTAACAGTGCATGTTTTTCAGGTCTTCTCGTAATCACAATAGATATAATGAGTATCACCTGTGGATCTCTTCACACATGGAATTCACTGTCAGCAAAGGTTGTGATGGCAGTTTCAGTTGATATGTTTAAGAAGGGATTAGATACATTTTTAGCAGAAAAGGACATTCAGGGTTACCAGGACCGCTAATTTAAATAAAGGACAGTAGTGGAGCAAGGGAGAAATGTATTTATTTATTTATCTTAGGATTGCAACAGTTTTGAGGTTGCTTTATATGGATTAACTTCCAATATAAAAGATAAATATATAAAGATAGGGATCGCAGGAGATCCAAAATAGGTTGAACTTGATGGACTGTTGTCTCTTTTCAACCTCATCAACTATGTAACTATGTATATCCACTCTATTGATTATATTTTATATCTTATATTAATCCATAACACATAAAAACTGGCACAAACCATTTATTATTCTTTACATCTACAATACTATCTATTGTACTAGTCGTGTGTATGACAGAGAAAGATATTGTAATTGTGATCATTTGAACTCACTATTTTTTTATTTAATGAAAGTTTTCTATTAGATTGCGTGATCGTGTTGGGCTCAGGACGGGGAAGGTTGTACTTTCTGCAAAACACATCAATGGGGCATAGCTAAGCAAGTGCCGGCTAGTATAGAACTGAATTTGCAGCATAAAGTCTTCATGACCGGAAGTTCCCCCAGTGAAAAAAAAGCTATGTGGCCAGGTTGTGACATTTGGTGACACTGGTCTAGATCTGCAAAGCCTGCAGCCACTATAACATAAAACTCTCCAATAACTGAAGTAATATACAGCAAATACAGACCCTTTAACATGCCCCATTCATCTAGCGTTGTCATTCTCCGGTACGAATGTCCTATTTGCGAAATACAGATATCCGAAAGTTTCGTTTCGGATATCCCTATTTCGAATGGTTACGCTTTTCTACTTTTTTAATTTTTTTTGAATGGGTGAGTATTCCGTTCAGCATACTCACCCCCATTCA
Organism: Limnodynastes dumerilii; assembly: GCA_011038615.1. Lineage (NCBI taxonomy): Eukaryota > Metazoa > Chordata > Amphibia > Anura > Limnodynastidae > Limnodynastes > Limnodynastes dumerilii. The sequence goes on from WWET01000517.1 coordinate 377,683, forward strand.
CATTTGGAAACAGCAGATCACTCCACCGCACCTCCACCGCTAACGCCGGAGGTGAGTAAACTCTTTCTGCGGGGTTAGGGTCAGGCTGCAGTGGAGGTGGGTTAGGGTCAGGCTGCAGGGGAGGGAGGGTTAGGGTCAGGCTGCAGGGGAGGGAGGGTTAGGGTCAGGCTGCAAGGAAAGAGGGTTAGGGTAGTGATAGGGGAGGATTAGGGTAAGAATTAGGGGAATTAGTGGGGTGCTCCGTGGATCGATTGCAATGCCTCCTCGAGGCATATGCAATCCAAATCCCAGCCAGTTGGGAGAAATCAGCTGGGAGGGAGGAATCAGGTTTTTCGAAAATGGGACTTTTGGACCGAAGCCCCACACCCTCCCACTAAGTATAAATACTCTGTTCCTCAACTTCCAACAATCAGTTACTATGGTAACCACCTGGGTTGAAGAGAACAATGTTTTCCAAATATCAGTTAGTTCATTAAAACCAGGTGAGTGACAGTTGGAAGCTCAGGAGCGGAATATGGTGAACCTGGTGGAATGGGTCATGATGGAGGGCCTACAAATATGAAAATATTTACACCCTCATTCTATACCCTGACCGCAGCACATATGTACTAAGCTGGTCATACCGTCTGTGAGGATCCTTAATATAGGTCTCAATGAGCAGACTGTACATTTCAGAATGTATGTTCTCCATGACGATCTGGAAACCATAAAAACAGCGAGCCTCTGGGATCTGCACCTCCTGGCTGAACCGTTCCACCTGAGGATAAAACAAGAAAGAATACATTGAGTTATTAGCTGACTGCAAGAAGCACTAGTGACCTCTACAGACCATTCATCATTACTGCCACCTTGTAGATCATTTATATTACTATTATCGCTTACACACACAGACTAGGGTTAATTTTATTGAGTAGGCAGCCAATTAAACTACCAGTATGTTTTTGGAGTGTGAGAGAAGACCGGAGCACCCGGAGGAAACCCACACAGACACAGGGAGAATATAGTATTTATAAAAGCACTCTTTATAATTTATTAATCCACTAAGTTTCAGATTAAAAAAAAGTTAAAGATAAAAGTTGCAATAAAGATTATGTTTTCTGTTTCAGTGTTAGGCCACAAATAGAATATTATAGACCTCTTGAGACTACTCACTGTGTATGTGCTCAGTTATAACCCTGATGAAGGAGTCCCAGTGGACCCCGAAACGCCGTTGGTGATGAGCCTTACTATGGAACAGAATTTGATCCTTTGAACTCTGGACATAAAGGTGATTATGAAGGTCATTTTGAAAGCTGAGTGTTTTATACATTGGACATTTTAATCCATGTTGAATATGTATCTTTTGGCTATCACTGAGTTACACCTCATTGGGTCTGTGTATATTTCTTTTAGTTTTTTTATTTGATTATTTTGATGCAACACTTGGGATGACTTTTCCTGTATATGAATTTTTTTGTTTTGTAACCTTATCATATGGATCTTTGTGATATGATTAAAAATAATTTTTGATATTATTTGAAAAATTAAGTGCTGGCTATTGTGTATTCAGTACACCTACTATTAGTTGAATATTAGATTTTTGCCTGGGTACTTGCTTCAGCTTATTGCCGCTTTTTCTTTTATATATATCATTAATATTTGCATTACATTTTAATGTTTTAAAACTAAAAGACGCAGATCTCTTTTTTTAAAGTTCCCTACAGTTCACACTTAGGGGCTGATTCAGAGTTGCACTTCCACCTTTTTTAGGTGCCAGTGTAAACCTGAGCAATACCATGTTGAATTGCAAGGGGAGGCAGATTAAATTGTAAAACCAGAATTAAAATTAGGAGGTGAAGTTTCTTAGCTCAACTCTATTTTATAGAATAAACATGAAGCTATGCAGTATTTTAGTTCTGTGTGTAAAAGTAATGTATTTTCCCTGCATGCAATTTTTTTTAAATTAATTAACACCCCTTACTTTGAAAAATGATTTAGCCGAGCTGTACACTTCCACCTAAAAAAAGGTGTAAGTGCATCTCTGAATTAGCCCCCTCATCTATTTATAAATGTTGGTAGAAAGTTGCATAGATTATTGCATCGGTTTATTAGTTTAAGGAGTGAGGTGGTTGCTTGTGTTCAGGTAAACAGGTGATACTTGTTATTAATTACTAGTAATTACTAGTTTGCTCTAGTAAGATGCCCCCGGAAACCATGGATATAGAAGGCTTTTTTGTCTGGTCTGTTTGCCTCCTTTTACAAAGCACTGTAGAGACTACCCAGAGATTAAAATAGAGAGGAAAACAAGTGGAAAGTTACATCTGGGCAAGAACATGTTGAATTGCTGGGGAGGCAAATTTATCTGTTGTAAACTAAGAGGCTGATTGAGAGTTGCACTTCCACCTTTTTTTTTTAGGTGGAAGTGTACAGCTCAGCTAAACCATTTTTCAAAGTTAGGGGAGTTCATTAATTTTTTAAAAATAGCATGCAGGGAAAATACATTACTTTTATACATAGAACTCAAATACTGCATAGTTTTATGTTTATTCTATAAAACAGAGTTGAGCTGAGAAACTTTACCTCCTAATTTTATTTCTGGTTTTACAATTTAAAGCTGCCTCCCCTTGCAATTCAACATGGTATTGCTCAGGTCTACACTTGCACCTAAAAAAAGGTGGAAGTGTAACTCTGAATCAGCCCATAAAGTATTATAGTTGTAGAGATGGGCCCGGATTCAGAGCTGCTCTTTCTAATTTTTTCAGACGGAAGCGCAGCAGGGAAGAGCCCTGCACATGCTCACAACGGGAGCGCAGACAGAAAGACAGACGCAAGTGTACCCATCCGTCTGTGTCCGCATCAACAGCACTGCGCCTGTGGAATGGGGAGTTGCATGATATTTAAATGAGATAAGACGTGTGTGTCTCATTTAAATATTAGGTGTGGTGCTGTACGGTGCCTGCGCATCCGTTTACCTTCACCAACACAAGTAACTGTCCCCCCTAGATACCTAATAAAATAAACACCCTTTACATTAAAAAAATAATTTACATTAAACACAGTAAAATTAACAGGAAAAAAAAACACTTACATCCTGGTGCTAACGGCAGTTCTACTGTCATTGAGTTATATTTATACCTTTGGCCAGTGGGGCAACGTTTCTCATGCTGGCCAAGCGTATAAACACATGACCTGGGGCAACCTTAAATATTCCTACGTAAGGAATAAACTCAGCCCTTACTGTACGATCTAAATGCCTATGGCCACCCGCCATGAATATTGTGTATCTCGTTCGCATGGTGGAAGCTGATTTCCACACTCAACACATCAGGTGGTTACGCTCCATTGCGGAAGAATAGGTACTGCGGAGCATCTTTAATGCAGAGTTATTGTATCATGTATAAAAAACATGAAAGATCTGATTCAGAGTTTTTGCTGAGAGCCTCTGCTCCAACTGCCTGCATCCCATCGAGAGTTATGACAGTCACCGCTCTGGATAGGATGCGCTGATAACAGGCACTCGTTTGAAACACACAAAGCTAATTACCATGGGCGGAGCTGTGAGAGGTGATGCAGCAAAAATGTTATTTACAGTCAAATAACACCCCTTAAAAATGTATAACCCTAGTTTAGAAAATATGTCTGAGGACACTGTGTGGCTGTATTCAGGCTTTAAAAAAAACTACTGTAGTGTATGACCAGAATTAGCATTTTTTAAATTACGGACCGCATCCTGACGCAGTTCCCAGCACGTTTTCCGTACGTGAACTGCCCCTGTTACACCCCCCTCTCGTGCGCAGTTTTAGTGACTTTTAGTGACGAGGGGATCAGCGGTCCGTCAGAACACTGATCCGCCCTGGAAGTTCTTATATCTACAATTATTACACTTCCCACCGTCCACCTTGGCGGTCGGAAGGGAAGAACCGCACCTTTGTACTTAAATCCTATCGTATGGAACTCAGTTTCATACAATAGGTGTTACGTGGGGAAACCGCATGTAAGATCTGGAGGGTGCATGCTCCCGCCCCTCCAAACACCCCACTCTTTGGGCCAGATTTACTGAGATGCGGGTTTGGAAAAGTGGAGATGTTGCCTATAGCAACCAATCAGATTCTAGCTCTCACTTTCTTTTTACATACTAGAAAATGTCAGCTAAAATCTAATTGGTTGCTATGGGCAACATCTCCACTTTTCAAAACCCACAGCTTAGTAAATCTGCCCCTTTGATTGCATAAATGGAATTTCTTCCTCAAGCCTGGATCCACTCCTACATTATTCATAAAGGTTATCAATGTATACTTTCTATAATACAAAGAGGGCCATGTAACGATAGAACAGGTCCTCCATTTTGAGCATCCATCTTACACTTGCATCAGTTCAACAGCATCCCTTGAGCTGGTGCAAGATGTAAGCGTGGGGTCTCCGGGCTGCTACTGCGTCTAGCGGAAGCACTAAATCGCCCTCTTTCTCATTTCCATGTCATGGAACACCCTGTTGCACCAGTGGTGTTGGCACAGGAGGATGGGCGTCCTCGCATCTGATTAATGCGCTCGCTTCCATTCTGAACATGCGCAGAGGGGTTTTCCGCTGCACTTCCACTTAAAAAAAAATATAGACGGAAGCTCAGCTCTGGATCATCTGCAAAATAATATAACACAAAAAAGCCCCACATACCAGGTTCTCGTTAACGATGCCGTCGCTAGCCGCGAAGAACGCCAATATATGGGAAATGAAATACTTCTCCTCCGATTTCAGCTTCTCCCAGTGAGATAGATCTTTAGCCAAATCCACCTAATATAGGAAGAAAATATCCAGTGATTCCAACGTTCCAGGGAAGCAAGAACGCTGGATGTGCCATATCTCCTAATACATTTAATAAACATGTTTTATTTACGTCTATAGCCCTGGATGATGGTACGTTTGCATCTGTTTTTGAGGTTATGTATTTTTCATAAAACGGGAGATCAACTGTATGTCTGTGGTTTTCCAGACCCCAAAACAGCAGCTGCGATATGTGAGCAGGTGCCTTTGTGGGAGTGAGATTATGTATTGACTGTTGACTCAAACTTCCCTTGGATACTATCTTGTTCCAACATAAAAACCAAACAATAGAAGATCTTATAAAAAAAAAAAACACACAACACATAAAACTTAAAAAACATAATAAAGAGCTTTCTTGTCTTTAAAAAGCAAATAGAGATTGTTTGTTTGTAGGGGATTGGCTGTTTTTGGTCCTTGCTCTGGATTCTAGTTTGTATTTTGTTGATTTATTGATCTTTTGTATTTAATATAGACTGAAAGAAAATTAGCCAAAATGTGTTATTTTCAAGTGAAAAACTGTAAAATGGTGTCAAAATAAGTTAATATTTCAATCAGAATATAGGACCGGAATAACACTTATTAAGGGCAGCCTTAAATCACACTTGCAAATCATTGGTCTGTCCAACCACTGATCCGCTCGTAAGTGGGGTAAACCTCCCCCTACTGTACAATTTACATGCTTCCCCCTGGAGGAACTAAGGGCCTGATCCAGACCTACGCCGATGCGCTGTGCTTAGTAAATCGGTGTGAACTCTGCCCGACACTCCCCCTGTTTGTGCGTATTTCCCATTGCTTACACCGGCTGAAGGCTACCCTAACTTCAACCGGCCTAAGCAAGGGAAAATACGCTCACACAGGAGCGTCTGCCCGCTTACCCCTCCCTCCCTCATTAAACTACCTCCCCCGCCCACCTACACTAACCTGAACGTAGTAACGTTGGGGGACGCCCCCTCCAGTGTTACTATGGCACTTCTACGGACGCCCGATCAACGATTGGGCGTTGCCGTAGCTACGCCAGGCAACATCTGCCCGGCGCATGCGCAGATTGGCTTTTAAGCGTCTTAACGGCAGCCAGCGTAGGTCTGGATTAGGCCCTAAGTTCCGTATGATGGTAGTAATGTTAGTGTTACGTTCATAACACTAATGGAAGATCTGGAGGGCGCATGCATAAATTACATATGTACAGATTTATAGTAACTGGTTGGTTTTATATCTCATTTTACTACCTGAACATTGGCTATAAACTCACACGTGTCATAATAAAAGTGGATGCAAGGGAATAGGCTACTAGTGAGGCCAGAGGAGATAGGGGCAAACTGAGGTGGCTACACCACTGCAGTCAGGGCCAGAATAACAACTGAGTTAATGGGACTGCAGTCCCAGGCCACCGTCTGAAAATAGGCCCCCCACACACTGTAGATCCCCAGGCCTTTCGTCGCAGTACTTAAGGATAAATTTCAGTGACTGACATCCTTCTCCAAAGCATACTGTATATAATGTGGGACATGTTCTCCGTAAAGAAAATTATATTTGCCAAATACAGACAGCTGAAAGCACATTTTCGTCTGTCTGTATTTTGAAAATATTAATGAATATTTTTATTCATGAATAATTATGCTGCAGACCTGCCGCTGCACCAGACAGGTTAGTGGGGACTCTTAGGGTTAGGCTACGGAGAGGAGAGTCTCAGGGTTAGTTTGTGAGGAGGGTACTCTTAGGGTTAGGATGCCGGAAGGGGAGTCTTAGGGTTAGGCTACAAGGAGGGGAGTCTTATGGCTAGGCTGCGAGGTTACTCTTTCTGAAAAACTGCCATTCTGACTGCCAACCCACACCCGGTATATTGTGGACCCTTGTTCATTTTCAATCCCAGGCCCACATGGCCCTCAATCCAGCCCTGGGTGTAGTTACATTGATATCAGAGCAACAGTCACCTCTGAGCCAGCATGTTACTATGCATGGGCATACGACACCACAAACCTGTTCTTTTCGTAGCAGAGCAGTGGGGACTAGAGGACGCAGCTACATCCAAGGCCCCTCAGTGATTTTCCATAGGATCCACCACTGCATAGCTCCGCCTTCAAACTGAGTACCAAATATATTCAACTGCAAAGACCAGAAAATGGCCACATTTCATATTTCTGGATCGGGTCCTCTGTGTGTAGGTGGAAAGCCAATATTTTCATCCATCCCTCACCTTAGAAGATAGCACTGAGAAATCTACCAGCTACTGAAAGCGAAACCTACATTAGCAGCGCCAGTAATAATGAGTGAAGTCACGTGACTTACCTCCTCCGCGCTCCAGAACGAGGCCTGCGCCTTCTTATACATTCTCCAGATGTCAGGATACTGGATTGGGAACATGACAAACCGATGGGGATTTTTCCTAAGCAAGGGCTCATCTTCATTACAGCCGCCATTACTGCCGCTACATTCCCCGCCCTAAGGAGGTGAGAAAAGACACAGTATTACCGTCACCTATTCTTTATTTCTTCATGGTGTCGCTGTCATGTTGTTTTATTATTTTTGCCTTATTCTTTTTCTTTGTAAAAAAAAAAGTGAACAGAAAGATCGTCATTAGTCCTTCTATCATAGTGATGGGCAGCCAGGGACCACTAATCACACATAGGGCCCCACATTACCTCTACCTTTACCCTTAGTAATAATTTAATTCAAGAGACATCTAAATACCTACCGGTACTTTAATATTATTAATATGTTCATGGAAAATATTTAATTAATAAAACAGGAGCCACCCCAGCAAGCATCTTACAAAAGTGTTACAAGCTGTTACAAAACCACTGAAACCACTGATAACACTGAAAACACAAAACCACTGAAACCAAAACAAGGTCTGAACGCCTGATCATTATGTAGTTCTATAGGTGAGGAAAGTAAGAATTATAATTTCTGCATTAATAATGCTAAAATAAATCAGATTTTTTTTTTTGCGCCAATAAATATAACCATATAGTACAGATAAATATAAATGTATCCAAAATCTCTAGACATACATTGAGTAGAAAGACGAGCACATTCTAGTTCCACATCCCCTCCAACATGACCCATTCCACTAGGTACAAAAAACTCTGCTCCTCAGTTTGCAACTGTCAGTTACTATGGTAACCACCTTTGTTGAAGAGACAAAAATTTGTAATATCACTTAAGTCATTTAAATCAGGTGAGTGACAGTTGGAAGCTCAGGTGCATAGTATATTGTACCTATTGGAATGGGTCATGTTGGAGAGTCTGGTTCCACATTCCATTTTAGCCTTCTTTAAGGATACAATTAGGACCAGTGTCAAGAACATATCATCAAGTCAACATATCATCAAGTCATCAATGGAAGCTCTGTAATAGGCTGTAGGAATCCATGTCTTATGTAATGTGGTGACACCAGAGGACAGCTGATCCATACATGGGACACTATTATGTCTGTGGTTTGTAGGTTACACATATATACAGCCTCATCTTCTGGGCATTGTCTTGTGGATCGTGTTACAAATTACATAAACTATTGAGTGCATTTCCTTGGCCAGACTGGTTCTACAAGTGATGTGGAACTAGATGTCCCAGCAAAGCCTGATAAAGGAAGACTGGGACTTGTCTTATCCCACAACAGCTGCCAAACGTCCTCTATCTAACCTTAATAAGACCAGTGGCAATCTATAGGAGACACACATACAGCACATATAATCTACAGGAGCCACCCTACATGTAAATAAACATGACTGTCAGCTGTAATCTGACCTTTATACTCCCACAATGATTCCACTGCCGGATCATGGCAGCTCTATGCAGTGACCTTGTGATGTGCACATATATCATCATAGCCTATAAGCCATATTTACCTGCCCCCCTGTGTGATGGGCATCACCCGGCAGAGGAAGCCTGGAGTCCCCCATGGCAGCGCAGGCTCAGATCGGAGCAGTGGGCAGAGCTGTGTGCAGCTGGCACCTCCTCTGTGACACACGCTGCTCTGCAACCCCTCCTATTATAGTCCTGGGGAGGGGGGTAGTTGTCAGACAAAGAGACAGGACACAAACTGACAGGGTTACAGCAGCAAATGGTAATGAATCAGCCTGCAGGAAAGGGTAATACCCGGGGGAAGGGGACTGTAATATAATAATATAACCATACACAGCTTTAATGCTTGTCTGTGTTGTCTTTTATTGGGAAATGTGGTTCCTTCTGTGCTTCTAGATGTCCCTCAGTTCTGCAGCATCTAATAATTCCAACTAAAACCCCCTGACATACTATTTACACGATTTACATTTATATAATGTGCCCAACAACAAGACAACAACATGATTTTGGACTTGATTCGGAGACAGAAAATAAGAGAGGAAAGTTACTCCTGGGCTAAACCATGTTGATTTCAGGGGGAGTCAAGTTATTTGTATTCTGTGCATGCAGGGATATAGCTTTGAATTGCTTACGGCACACAGATACTGACCAGCTTCACTATCACACTGTTATTTAGACTTGTACTAGGAGACAAAATCTCTCATCTTTAATACTATTATATTATTACACAGATACTGACTAGTAATACTATTGCACTGTTATTTACACTTGTACTAGGAGACAAAATCTCTCATCTTTAATACTATTATATTATTACACAGATACTGACCAGTAATACTATTGCACTGTTATTTACACTTGTACTAGGAATTGTTGTATAAAGATAATTTTCCCTCCTGAGTTTACAAAGGGGTGTTTGCAGGGCAATTTTCAAACTACGGTAATGTGTGTCGATTTACTCCAGAGATTTAAATTGCCAGAGTAAATCCGTGATTTCTATATTTTACATGTAATATTTAGTATTTTCTAAATCGATGGAGTTTGGTGCTAATTCGGTGGAGTTTGCTGAAATATCGGGAGAGTTCATCTCTTAGGCTTTATACAACACAGGTGGCTTCCTGTTTGTCATTAGTGCTGTTTGTTGAAGTGTGTCTAGTTTGGTGATTGATCAACTGTTATATTCTTGTTTTTCAGCTTGTTTCTGCTTGGATTTGCAACTTATTTCTCTTCTTGTAAGTACCAGCATTAACGGTTTCTTTTGTTATGTTTATTTTATTGTATGTTTTTTACTTTAGGAGTAACTAATGTTTGTGTGCACAAATGTGATATGTGAATATTCTCCTTTTTATTATACTTCAGTTACCAACTGTTTTTCGTTTTTTAACCATGCAGTGGTACCATGTCCATGGGAAGTAGAGGGCACAGAAGAGGCACACAGGAGTGTGAGGATGGGCAGCAAATCAGGGCACCACATTCGTTTATCCACCTCTCAAAATTGTATGCTGGTAAAGAAAATTGTCCCAGTGTCTCACCTAATATTGGGTGAAGATCCTGCCAAAACATCATTCCAGCCAAAAAAAAGCAGGGTTGCCGACAATCGAAAGCTTCCCTCTGGGAGAACCCGGGAGGAAGCTATTGATTTCAACGAGGGGCAGTTCTTAATTACGCGTTTTATGCAAATCGCGGCACAAAGGTCATTTTTATCTGTCGGGGCTTCCGGGAGGTTTGTCGACTCTCCCGGTAGAACGGCCCAAATTCCGGGAGTCTCCCAGATATTCCAGGAGAGTCACAACCCTGCAAAAAAGAGATATTTGGCGCAGCGTCATTGATGCAGCAAATTCTGTGGGTCCTTACAGTAGGAGTGAAGATAACTGCAGGAAGCGCTTCTCTGACATCAAGCGCAGAGGTAAAGACAAACTCGCTCAAGAAAGAAATGCATAGTTGCTGACTCCATACATAGTTCCGGGAGACTCCCGAAATTCAGGCAGTTCTCCCGATATCCCGGGAGAGTCGGCAAATCTCCCGCAAGGAACTTGAGGCTCATGGTTTCCATGAAACCACAGCCTCAAGTCTAGCCCTCCTACCTGGCAACACTCCCATCAGCCCCACCCCCATCCCTATCCAACCCGGAAATGCGTAATTGATCATCAAGGGGCGGGACTTAATGATGTGATTTGCATAAATTGCATGGTTAAGCCCCGCCCCCTGCATGCATCTATGGCTTCCCTCTGGGATCTCCCGCAGGAAAGCTTTTAAAAGTCAGCAACACTGAAGAAATGCACCCCAGACACTGCATGGTACCGACCTGCTGCAGGTTCCAAATCCCTCCTCACCTGTTCATAAAGGTTCAGGAGGTTAGCGTGATTCAGACAAAGCGACTGAACCACCTCCTGATCCAACAGGGAATCCAGGTCCAAACGCCTACTAACCAAGCGCACATGACAACACATGCGCTGCCTGTGCGGAACCTGGGTCTGGTGATGTTCAGTTTCCTCCTCGTCAGGCCTTTCTGTGGCCCTGAGTATGGCCACAGCACCCATGCGATATGTTGCATGAAGCGGATTAACTAAAGCAGACATCTTTTTAACAAAAAGATCAACAAAAAGCCAAATTCATCAGCTGTTCGTCCCTATGACATACTTTTAATAGGCACCATAATAGGTTGCAGAGCAATCGCCGTGATTTGACCAC
>WWET01000517.1:394888-405798 GCA_011038615.1 Limnodynastes dumerilii
GGAAAGAAGACCAAACATTCCATACATTGACCTGACCCACGGAGGTGATCAGTGTGTGGATGCATCTACCTGCTTCATTCATTCGGGAGGTTAAGTTAATGGTGCAGGAGACCAGCGCATCCAATGCATATTTCATTTAACGCACACAATATTAAACTCAGTGTCGGTGCTGAGAAGTAACTTACTAGTCGTCATTGGGGGAAAAAATGAACAAATGTTGTGGCAGGAACACGTAAGCCCCATTTCAGGAGACTGCAGTACACGGGATACACAGCCAGAAGAGAATAGTGCAATAGCAGAGACTTGCAACACTATCATATATGGAGGCATATATGCAATAAAGGAATTAATGTTTAACGTACAATAGCCTTTGCCAAGTTGTTACTACACAGTATTGTAGACAATAAAGCTATGATACTAGTAAACATTTGCACATAAAACCTATTCATCTAATGAAGCAGCAGAATTGAAATATTCACAAACATGGATAGAATATCCTGTGCCCGGTGTGTTATTGTGGTGGCTGCATTGCTTAACAGCTTGTTCGGAGCCAGAAGATGTTTGCCACTTAGCACTAAGTCAGTATAGGGTACATGCAAAGAGAAATGGATGACACTGCTTTAGACGTTGGATGTGAGTGCTGCTGGTCTCGTTAGCAACCAATATCTGCCATGTCAAAGGGTTGAAATTTAGAGACCGTTAATTCCACCCAAAGAATTGGATGGACAAAGAAATACAAATAGAAGACAGAACACAGAAAAGCTCTAGCAAGACCAGAGCTGAATAATTGCAGGAAATAGACAATTAGAGCAGTCGGTAAAAGCACATTGGAAGTATAGGTTGAATGCAACGGTCACTTACTAAATCTTGTCGCTCCGTCATACTCATCTTCTCAACTATCGACCAGAACCATCGCTTGAACTGCAACAGTTTCTCTGCATTCTCTCCTATTAAAGATACACACAGATCCTATTATGTGGCCGTGTCAATGGTTTCCAGGTGACATGCAGCAGGCGGTATACATTTACACAATGCTTTCTATACGGGATAAACTTTATCCTAACAGGACCAGATGCAGCTAAACAGAGATCTGTACAGAGCCAAAAGGGAGTCAAAAGTGGGATCCACTGTCTGGAAGCATCCATGTGACAGATTGGGAAACCACCCCATCGTTTGCATGCACATCCTCCCAGTGGCCCCTTCCAATACGTCCTCACTTAAAATAGGGACGAACAGGAGTGTGAATAGCGACGGCCAGTGATTAGCATTGCCCATACTGCAACTTTATGTAAAAGAGAATCCCCTCCCCCTCCTGGCAAAGAATCCTGGCATCTATTTTGGAACAGACCCTGTGGCTTCTTGTAGAGCATTGTGACTCAATTGCTTTTTAGCTTGTTCTAAACAGACAACATACAAAACAGCGCGCTAGATTTAAGCTTACATATTGCCTAGACAAGTGGTTATTTACAACCTTTAATATAAAAAAACGCCCAGAAACCATCAGACATTACTATAGGTTTAAACACTAACAGAAACCAGCAGTGGAAATCTAACAATTACCCACCCGACTCATCATTGAAAGAGGTGAAGCTGATCAGCATCTGAACATTTACTTCACCACAACCGTTAACCAACAGCCTGAAGTCCTCAGCTGTCAGATCTTCTAGAGCGTTCTTTGGGAGCACATCTAGCAATCCTTTCCTCATCGCCTGAAACACACAAAGCAGCAAGACTATTAATAGACAGCACACTATTACATGACAGTATACTGGGAGGGTACTTTCAGCAAAGATGTGGATTTAAAACAAAGACTACAGGACTATAGAGCAGTTGCAGGGAGGGGGATCAGTTATGTATTAGACTTCGCACCCTCTGGTTTATAAGCATTACCTTGTGTGCTACTACTACTGCTTTGAAAGATGTCCCCTCCTGTACCTGGTTACATCACTTGTTATATGTGAATACATTGTATTTAGTAACCCACTTTAATACTGTGTGCTCCAATTTTTTTGTGTGTGTGATTATAGGCATATTTTTATATGTGGTTTTATATGTAGTTAATGTCAATTATATATTTTTGGGATTAGGATAATAAAAGGTAGATTTTATTCAAAGCGCAGACTTTTCTTTCACAGTTTTACTTTTGAGTAGGTGGTCTCTCCTATAATTGCATACTGTTATAATACACCAGTCTTTAATTGAAAACTACCGCATTGTGCCTGGCGCTGATCATTCTACCACAGGACTTGTTCCAGAGGTCGTTTCTTTTGTTATATGTGAAAGCTGCCATCATATCCCTCGGTCCCTTCTCTGCTCCAAGCTACACGTTTACTTCCTCTAGTCTTTCTACATAAGTTTTTTGATAATGCCACACACCATTCATTTAGCAGGTGATCATTAAACGTGACACATTAATGGTTTTCTCTTCTTCGTAATCAAACTTTTAGCAGATAAGTGCATATAAAGCAAAATCAATCACAATAAAAAAACTAAAAACAAAAAGCACAATATGTAAAACTTACATGTAGAGGCTGTTCTGCCACCGCTAACATCCTATGTTCAGCATATTTTCTTACATATTCATACACATTTTGTGGGGTAACAGGAATATTTACACCATTGGGAATGAGCTCCACCTGCGAAGAAACCGAATATCCAAAAGAAGTATGAATAGGAAAGTAGCGAGACCGCATTCACAAACACACAATGAAATCAGAGTGCTATTTATCATTACTTCTCAGTAGGTGCAAACGCACACTAAAAGATATTTGCTTTTATTTCCTGAAATTGCATAATTGAATCCAGTTTCCGAGTCATACCTGTCCACCGCTTTCTTCCTTGCACAGGTCTATTGCAAATGCCAGGTCCATAGATGCAAAAACCGCATCGGCATCTAGACTTTGTGACGCGAGGATAAGCTGCCGCAAACTTTCATACATCACATGATCGAAAAAGGCAAAATCGTGCCAGTTCACCTTCACGCAATGCAAAAAAATATATATATAATTCAGCAGTTTATACATTAAAAAAAACAATAAATCTAAGAAACAGATGAGACAGAGAAAGATGCAGCAGTCTGGTTCCTGCCTGCCCAGCTCTTAAAATGCATCACTATGTATTGATAGGTCAATGCATCCATAACAGTAATTGCAACATGCAGCAGTATTAAGCCAATGCCTTTCATAACAAGTTATTTTATTTTAAGACCTCTTCATAGTAACTCATCGGACGTGAATACACACACACTGCTACCCTTCGTGTTATTAATATATTTAAACTCCTTATTATGCTGCACTGCATTTTTATTAACAAAAATGCTTTAAAGAAAAAAAAAAACAGGCTTACTTTTCTGCCTAGTAACACTTTGATAACCTGTCTGCTCAGTGTGATTGGACACAATTCATTCTGCAACAGACACAGGCCAAGAATCCTGGAAGAAACAAATAAACAGTTTGCAATGGATTAAACACGGCAGTTACACAGTTTAAATCCCCAAATGACAGAAAATGCAGCAACTCATGTGTTACCTGCCGATATTTCGGAAGCAGTTTAATCGAGCTTCTGTGTTTTTGCCTGGCCGGGGTGTGTAGAATCCTCTTTTACCAGGCTGATAAAATAAGGGTGCATTATCATCGCCATCGTCTGTATCGGTCAGCTCCATATCAACCACACTGCGACTGGAACCATGGCGTTTACGGTTTTCCTGAAGGGGGAAAAAAAAAAAAAACAAGAATGAGGATTATTATATTCCATATATTGCAACACAAAATACTACAATAGTAGCATCACATTTTTACTGCTAAGGGCACGTCATTAGTGAGCATAATACCTGGACTTACTTTGCAGCCATTTTCTGCCTAACATGCTAAATTAAATATCTCCCATCGTATCGGTGTAGCTAACCATTTAGTATTTACCAAGTCTACATGAAAGCGCTAGTCAAAACTTATAAAGGTCAGAGAGGGACTACAACATAAACACCACAGCTATCCAGTGAGGCGAAGGACAAATGAAAAATTCTCTAACGCCTCAACAGCGGCACAGATAAGAGTCTGTGCTTCCTTATGTACCTCTTCTAGTGTAAAATGCCTCATGTAAAACCGTTGCAAGTCCCTGCAACGTTCACATTGCGAAATAGGGACAGACGAAAGTTGCTTTTTGGCTGTCTGTCGAATGTGAAGTATCGCAGAATTTCTTTTTTTTATGAATGGGTGATTCACATACTCACCCATTCATTTCCGGAACCAGACCAGACCACCGGAGGGGTAAGCAACGCTCTCCAGGGACTTAGGGTTAAGGAGTGGGGATGCTTACCGTTCAGTGCTCCGGGGATCGATTGCTATGCCTCATCGAGGCATAAGCAATCAATGCCCCAGCCTGTTTGGAACTGGCAGGGAAAAAACAGCCCTATTGAAATAGGGCCGTCCACTTCAAGAACCCACACCCTCTACATTTTGGTAGATAACGGTTTGTATGGAAAACGACCCCCCCCCCCCCATAACATGACATAAGAGATCATGAGCAAAACTTCAGCATAGACTAGAAAAGGTACAGTAACAATGGCGCACCTGCACTTTCTCCGATGAATCCAACAAGCCAAGATCAAGAATACTGTCTGCTCCATTTTCCCTGGAAGAATGAAATAATTGTTGGGTTACGTATATAATTATAAACCTGTATGAAAAAGCAGCTGTATACGGGCAGTCATTACCTTCCATGTGCAATAATCAGCTCCATAGCCTCATCTACCCGAGCTCTCAGAGAGTCCTCGCTGGCTAGAAGTAGCAGTAGTTGTGCAGGAGACAATTCTAGCAGCATGCCAGTAATCTTACTTGCAAATGCCTATAGAGAAATAATCATCAGTTTCACACATGCTACATTGGTAATCCTACAAGTACAGCTAGATTGTATCTTATAGCTCTTAGAGTTCCAATTACCCACTACATAATCATGTTAAGTACCACTTTGTGTATCATGTATACACGTACCTATGACCCATATATGTATTTTCAGTTTTTTGTTTACATATTTTTGCAATGATTTTAAAGTGCATTTTATACATGACATTTAGCCATCAAGATATTTTATATATATTAATTAAAATTCATTACAGCCTTGACCAGTTGCACCAAGTACCACCGGTTGAGAACCCCCACTATAGCTCAACCAACCACTGTAAATCTGCAATGCAGGAAGACATTAGGAAGGAAGGAATGGGAAGGGGAAGGAATGGGAAGGGGAAGGAATGGGAAGGGGAAGGAATGGGAAGGGGAAGGAATGGGAAGGGGAAGGAATGGGAAGGGGAAGGAATGGGAAGGGGAAGGAATGGGAAGGGGAAGGAATGGGAAGGGGAAGGAATGGGAAGGGGAAGGAATGGGAAGGGGAAGGAATGGGAAGGGGAAGGAATGGGAAGGGGAAGGAATGGGAAGGGGAAGGAATGGGAAGGGGAAGGAATGGGAAGGGGAAGGAACGGGAAGGGGAAGGAACAATGGAAGGGGAAGGAATGGAAGGGGAAGGAATGGAAGGGGAAGGGAAAGGTGGGAAAAAGGGAAGAAAAAGAGTAGGTAAAACACAGAATCAGTATAAGATGCTGAATGGCTCTTACAGGCTGCATGGCTTGTACACGGGGATACAGCCGCTCTCCAAGTGCCTGTCTGTGAGCAGGAAGAGGGTCTGGGTCATCACTGGGGTTCCCTTCAGAGGCCGGCCTAAAAGGCCTTGTGTCAATAGACAGCTGTCTCCTGAAGTCCCTACAAAATAAATAAACAGTTACAAGAAAACACGGTCAGGACTACATGAGATCAGTGATGGAAGGAGGCAGAACAAACCTGTCTCTATCACGCCGAGAGCCCGCTCGTAAACCGCTGCTCCTCCGCATGTCTCGCTCCCTTTCCCGATCCCTCTCTCCTCTATTCCGTAGCCTCTGCATTAGACCTACAACACAGCATACAAGTTACACACTGCAGACAATCATTCCTGGTTGTAATTTAACGTAAAGTGATTAAGTTTTAGACACAGAATACTACAGAAATCATAGCAATACAAGGATAGGTCTGGCCAAGCTGTGGCTCTCCAGGTATTGTAAAACTACAAGTTCCAGCATGCCTTGGCAGGTATCAACTATGCCTCTGCAGTTAAAGCATGCTGGGAATTGTAGTTTCACAGCACATGGGAGGGCCACATGTTGGTCAGGTCTGGTATATGAAGGTTAAAACACAGAATCACTGTACAATAATCTACCAATTGCAGGTCCAGCAACAGATGTCAGTCAGAAGGCTTTCATTAAACATTTTCTGTTGTCCAACTGTCTAACTGCTTTCCCTGAACAATAGGTTCTATTTAATGCAAGGCTTCCATAAGATCACAATGGTGTTTACTTGTGTGTGTTCCTTTGTTGGCATTCTGGATACAATCTAGACTCGGCAGCTTCTCGTTTGATAGAAACGCTTGTGCAATCGCAGTATAGAAACTTCGGGCGACTCCGCTGCCCTCTCCTGGCTCATCCTTGAAGGTGACCTTGACTCTGTGCACCGCCATTGGTGTGGTGGCACATCTGCGGCCAAAATGATTGTTTAACTGGCGCATTGTTTGCTGGATTAGGAGGTCACGATCTCTGTCAACCTAGAACACACAATCAAAAGTACATTGATAATACAGTTTCTATCAGTTTACGATAATCTATCAGTTACGCAAAGAAAGGCGCACAATCCAAAACTTTATTTCTATATACACGGTAAAGAAGTTTAATGAAACTACAATAGATCCTACCTCTAATGTCAGGTCTCTTGACTGTTGATTTCGGAGCTTCTCCATCTCTCTGCGAAACTTGGATTCTTTCACTTCAAATCCACCCAATTCTGTTAAAATCTGGTATAAAATAAAAGAAAAACATTGGAAACAAAAAAAAACAAAACACTAAAAACTATTTTTCTATTTAAAAAAGCACAAACCAACATTGGGTGAAAATGGACAGAAGTAAAAACAGAAACTACTTACAGATCCTGGTTCTGCTCCCACATCCTCCATGAACACTCTGCCGAACAGCTCAAGTGATAGCCTCCACCTCCCCAAGAGCATGTCATGAGAGATCACCATGCCCATAAAACTGCATTGAGGCCTGGAAAGAAGAAAATGTATTCAGCATCACTGGAGAGAGAAGCTAGAAGGAATCTAGAAGTGATCCTTCAGGAACATGACACTACAATGATACGATATTTTTTTTTACCATGCGTGTCCAGGTAGCCCAAGATGGCTGCAGTTCACCATTTTTTAGGTGCTTTTATGTATACGTGTTAAAACGGTGTACAAGACGTTACAAGGTTAAGATATGCTGATATGGGTGTGCCAGGTAGTAACAGAGTACGTGACACTAATATTATGCAAAGCTTGCCTATACTGCGTGTATGTGGAATGTAAAAGCTAGTCATAAGTACCAATTAACTTGCTTAAAACACGTTTATAACCTAATAAGATAGGGAAATCCGTCTGCGTTACTGTTGGGGTATATAGATCTTAGATCATCTCCTCAGTCTAACCTACGGGACTGACTGCAGAATTGCCCGTTTGACCTCTCCAGCACAACCACAATCGAGCGGCTCCTGGATGTCTGCTGATTATCAAACAATAACTACAAGCCGAAGCCATATATATTATTCATGTACTTTACTTCATTCTTTATTACATATTATAGCGGCTTAAGAATTCTCGTGTGTTGTCTTTATCTCCTAGTATTTAAGGAACCCTCAAGTTGCACTGAGAACACCATGGGACTAAGAAATCTGCTAGAGGCCGCTCTAGGAAACAAAGAATACACTCAACAATGAAATAAACCATAAATATTTCCATCTAAAGACCCCGCGTGTCGTTGCAGCCACAAGTCGCTCATTCAGCTGTATTTTAGACTGTCTCAGAGCAGTGGTGAAACAAAGGATCAGACAAGATGCAGAACATCGTCAGTGACGATTATTCTAATAATTCAATATGAAACCTGTAACACCCAAAACAAGACCATATAAAATACACGTATATGTACCTGAAAGATGTTAATGGAGGCCCCTCACTCTCGGTCAGTCCGATCTCTGCCAATAAGCTGCTCTTTAACTGAGCTGCGAGGTCATGTGCTGAAGGCCCAGGCTTTGAGCTGTCTGTGTCTTCCGGTGGGACGTTTAAGTCTTCAGTCTCCTTATGTCTATTCTGCATGCTCATCACGTTCTTCAGATTAGCAGCATAGGACATTTTGGTTGGCAGAACCTAAGCAGAGCACGAAACAATGAAAACGCTTTCCAGACTGAATGAACTCTCAGAACACGAGACAGTGTGTACTCACAGGATAAAGGAAGGAGCACAGAACGGCTGGGCAAAAACTGGTCAATTACCAATAGTGAATGGAACACGCAATAGACTGTACAGTGTTACACAAAAGCAATGAACAGGTCTAACAGCTGCAAATCTTGAAATTAAAGTTAAACTACACAGAAGCACGAGACCACGAACACAAATGGAAAGCAGTCTTACTGTTCACTTACCTCCAAGCAGTTCCTGTCTACAGTCACTTCTATCAAGCATTTCCCAGTATTCGCTGAAGAGGAATACAGTCCCTGACTTGGGCGACCAAACAGGTCTTCCTTCCGAGCATTGGGCTAAAAGGAACAGGATTTGTGTTACTCAAAGTAAAATCCATTTCTCTTCGTCCTCCCCCAAGAGGATAAAGATGCAAGATAAAAATCAATAACGTTTTATCATTTCTCCAAATTCTGCTATTTAATTCTGTTTGTAACATGAAAACCAATGTACAGAGGTAGCACTAAACATACAAGGTTTTAAAGCAATCCCCATACAATCAACTATTTCATTCTTCTAATCAGTGTCTGACAATTAAGACTATGTCACACTGCTGACAGTGAAAGCATAATATAAGTAGCATTAATACAGCATCGCCTGCACAAGCATCATCCACAGACAGCAGCAATGTGTTGAATCAGCAAGCTTTTGGTTTAAGAGGGGGTTTGCTTCCTCCTCAGTCTCCTCTGGCTCCAGCAGGATATGGAAACTATTTCATTTCTAAGAGTAATATTTGTGTTTGCACTTTACGGTAAAATTTCAACAACAAAACAGACCCACAACGCACTTGGTTTTACATAAAGAATAAAAATGTTTATAAAACTTAGCATTACCTGTAAAAGATGGGGCTGATCAGCCAGAGGGATCGCTTCTGCAAGAGGAACCTCAAAAGGATTTGGAGGAATACAACCCAGGAAGGTCATAGAGTCAGAACGGCGGAAGAAAGGGTGGTTCTGACCCGTCTCCGCAGGCAAAGCATCATCATCCTTGTCATTCAAGGTGGAACCTGGTTATTACATTTAAAGTTATTATACACATGTACACAAAGCACAACTTGTTACACTGAAGAAAAAGGCAGAGCAGGGCTCCTATCAAGGATATGATACAGATAGCAGTCACAGGTGATGGATGCTCATGTGAGATAACATGCTAAAAAGGAGGGGATGGACTAACAGGAGACATGTGGGAGGAAAGTCAGGAAGGAGATGTCAGGACAGAAGGAAGGTGGGGGAAGGGTAGGCATGCTTGGAGAGGTGGGTCACCATCGCCAGTAACCCAAACATTAGCATTGTAATAGAATTAAAGTAGCAACAGGAAAAGTGCTAATAAAGTGTAAATTATTTCTCAGCACTAACTCTGGTTGGTGTCATCATCATTTTCATGCTCAGAGTCTTCATTATCAAGACCAAGCTCCAAGAGTTCTCTGGTCCTATGGAGAGAATAAAAAAATTCAGTGATCGATAGCAGCATTCACTGGCTTTAGAGGCACTTTCAGCTCAACCAATCAATGCTCAGGACAGCACAGCCTATTTAACAGGAACCAATGGCATGATAGCTTACATACGCTGGCCCGCATATGAAATGACACAAACGAAGAGCCCAATGTCAGTAAACAGAGCTCCACGTCCATCATGGCGCATAGTCTACAGATTCAAACTGCACAGCACCAAGTAATACGACAGTCACAGCGCTAAGCTTCCATGTCACCTTTATCAGAGGACCGTGTACCTTTTCCGCTCCAGCTGTGGAGTATCCAGTGTGGTCTGTTGGTTCATTGCTTTAATCCAGTAGATAAGAGCCTGGAAAACATAGGCCACGTGTTTCAGGGAACAAACGTCCAGCACGGGAAGCACATCAGAGTGTTCATCATTGTGCGAGCGCATCAGTGACAGCGCATAGTTTAGAAAGTCTCCTCGTGCGGACATCCCTTGGCGAGCGCTGAGCAGAGTTGCTCTTCTAGAAAGAAAGAGCAATATTAGTTTTAACAATCTGAAGTATGGAACCAAGACTGTTATATCAGCAGTGTTTACAGACTAGGAGAAAGACCATTTATCAAGCAAGGCTCTAGGGGCTAGATTTACTAAACTGCGGGATTGGAAAAGTGGAGATGTTGCCCATAACAACCCAAAAAATTCTAGCTGACATTCTCTAGTATGCAATAGGAAAGGGAGCTAGAATCTGATTGGTTGCTATGGACAACATCTCCAATTTTCCTTGACCGCAGCTTAGTAAATCTGGCCCTAGAAATCAACAAATCAACACTAGAAGAGAAAGCAAAGTTACAGAACCTGAATGGTCACCACAACCGGAGTGTACATAACTGGGGACTGTGTTACACATTGGGGCTGATCTATTAGTAATTGCACCAAAGGGTGCAAATCTTCAGCTGGACAAACCATGGGCTGGATCCAGACCTTGTTAAGTGCATGAACTTAGTTACACCTGGGCTAAACCATGTTGATTTCAGGGGGAGCCAAATTAATTGTATTCTTTGCATGCAGAGATATATCTTTGAATTGCTTACTGTACACAGATACTGACCAGCTTTACTATCACACTGTTATTTAGAC
>WWET01000517.1:405953-430598 GCA_011038615.1 Limnodynastes dumerilii
ACTGTTTGCAACAGATGAAATATGACTCCCCTGAAATCAACATGGTTTAGCCCAGGAGTAATATAAGTTCATGCACTTAACAAGGTCTGGATCCAGCCCCATGTTGTACTGCGAGGGGAGCCAATGAATTAAAATGTTATGCACACAGGGCAAATACCGGCCGGCTGTGATTATTGTGCACAAATACTGAACAGCTATATTTTTTTACTCTAATTTAGAGTTGTTACAAATCACTTCTTCCCTCATCTATTGACACATTTTTAAAATTTGCCTGCCCTGAAGTTCAAAAATGGCACAAATGTGCTCCTTCTTTGCTGTTACTTCCAATTCTGGATCAGGCCCATTGTGTGGGACACAGGAACCATAGGGGTTCTGATCCAATCACAATAACTGGTACAGCCTAAAGTACACACGCAGCAGTAATGGAAGATGGGAAGCTGGAATACAAGCGGGCCCATGTCCCTAATGGATGTGCACAGATTACACAAGTTTTTTTTTTTACCTACAGCTTTAGCAATAAATCATTGTCACATATTACACTCAGCTGCTCCCCTGGAATCAAAACAATTTACGCAAGTGTGGGGTTCATAAGCAGTCAGAAAAACAAACCAAAATAATAAAATAACCCCGGTTTCAGAGGTTCTGGAGAAATAATCCAGCCTCGGTATACAATACAGCTGCGTTGGATTTACATCAGTCTAATCTATGCGAGCTTTGTAACTCAATGGTCATGTTTGTATTATGTCTGTATTGCAGACAAAAAATTAAAAACCTTCTCAATAAAATTCACTGGATTAAAAAATGAATAAAAAACCCACTTATCCTATTTCAACTGCAATTAAGTAGAACACATCTGCAACAATGATAACCATTACTTTTAATAGACTGTGGACCTGATTAAGAGTTTGAAAATGAGAGGAATGTTACTCCTGGGCTAAACCATGTTGATTGCAGGGGGAGTCAAGGTAATTGTATTCTTTGCATGCAGGGATATATCTTTGAATTGCTTACTGCACACAGATACTGACCAGCGTTACTATCACACTGTTATTTATACTTGGGATAGGAAACATCACCTCTCTACTCTAATACTGTTTGCAACAGATGAAATATGACTCCCCTGCAATCACCATGGTTTAGCCCAGGAGTAACACTCTTATTTTCAAACTCTGAATCAGGTCCTGTATGATTAAACACCTTTAATGCAAGTGTACTAATATTGGCAACTTAAATCCCTCCTATAGGCGATCAGTAACTGTGACTTTCATACCTCCTGCCTTCTAGTGTCCTCAAACTGGCCTCTTCACGAGCAGTCATCCTCTCCCTACGGGTCGGATTCTGGGATGCATGAAGTGGGTGGTTGGGGTGACCTGGATCTCCAGCAGATGACAATGCAGACCCGTAACGGAGCTGGGCTTCAGTGGAGTCCATGATGCTGACCATCCAATTCCAGGTGGGAATAAGCTTCTCTTCCACATAGTTCTAAGACATCGGAATGACAACAATTGGCTTTGATGAGACTGGAAGTTACTAGTCTTTAATAAATAAGCCTGTGTACCACAATACAAAAACAAGAAGCATTTTAAATTCTAATCGGTAGAATACCTGTAAGTTAACGGCATCCTGGTAAGTCAGCTTGACAGCAGCAGGGATCTGGGAGTAGACCAGGTGGTTATACTTGGGTATCAGTCCCATAAGGTCGGATATCTGCCGTATGACTATGCTGTAGGCCCTCGCTAGGCTGCTTGCAGATGTTAAGTAGCTGCTGGAGTTGCTGGCTTCGAGGGCAGCTGCAGCGCTGGAACTCATGTTGCCACTTCGGCGCAAACTGGATGGCTCGATGTAAATCAGTGCTCCGGAACTGGCTACAGGGGACATATAAGAGATGCCATTACAGAAACACTTCCTGAGCATAGACACAGCCATGTAAATCCTTCTTCACAGTCACTGTCCACCAGAGGTTCCTGACGTAACATGAGCTTCACTTACCTGCTGGGGTGGAGGTGCTTGACGGAGCGGCATTGGGGGCTCTCTGATTCTGCGTGTTGCGCACGGCCCACTGCATTGACCGCGGAGCTTGTGCGGCGCCATTGGCGTGCGTGCTGTTGGTGGACCTCTCCAAGGGTTCGTCAATCATAAAGGTCTCCTGGTCAAGATCATCGCTTTGACTGCTGCTGCTGTCGGAGTCACTGGAGTCATTGGACTGGGAGTCATCCTCTGAGAAGAAAGCTGGGACGCTGCTAGCACCTGCATGGGAACAACAAGGTTTAGCGCCTTACAAAGCCTATATGGGTGGAGCCCGGTTGTTGCTTGAGGACAATCTTACCAGCCTCAGAACCAGCCGTCGCTGCAGTGACCACACTTCTGCGGCCACTAGCGTTGTCTTGGTTACTGTGATTGCTCTCACTGTCGCTTTCAGTCTCCGCAGCAGCTAGAAGATCTAACTCCATATCGCTCCCTGTAACACAATTCTAGAGTGAGCCAACGGCTTCAGCACCTGGGTGCAGCATCTTGGGATGTATTACACAGTGCACGTACCATCTTCATCATGCTCATCGTGTTGTCCTTCTGCTTCGGCATTTTCTTCTCCATGTTCCTCCTGCTCATCGTGATGATCTTCCTCACCAGCCACTCCTTCAACTACCTCCACCTAACAAACCAGGGTTACAGGAGCCAGAGAAGTACTAAGTGAGACCCGGCCAACCTGCGGCTCTCCCGGTCATCCGGAACTACAACTCTCAGCATGCTCTGTCAGACATCAGCTATGTCTATGCAGTTAAAGCATGCTGGGACTTCATGCCACAACACCTAGAGAGCCACAGGTTGGCCAGGCCTGTACTAAGTGCCCAATATAGGACAGGAGACAACTCTACCTTCACTGCCCTGCACTCAGCCTTCTCACCATTCGATTGTTTGAAAATAAAATCTCAATTACCCGAAGTTAGAGCTTATAATAAGGATTTGTTGACCAATCTAATCTTAATCTCCAGAGTCTAAGACTTCCCTCAGACTGCTAATACCCCTCTTTAACTAGAACTTAAAAATCCTTTAATCTTGGAGTTAAAAATGACCCCTGAATTATTTCAGACGATCCAACGCTCAAAACTAATGAAAGCGGAGACGAGATTTTATCTCTTCACGTTACACACCAACTGCCCAAAGACGTTACCTCTTCTACATCTGCGGATACAATGTCATCCTGTTCTTCATCCCTGCTACGCACAGGTTGTGATTGGCTTATCCTTCTTTGTTGTGGATTTCTAATGATGTAAGAGGACTGGGACTGGTTGGAGCTGTGGAACACAAAGGAAAGGATTATGTTTAAAAAAAGAGCTGGCATCAGAACATTTAGAGAGTGAGAATCTAACAGGGGAGGGGTTGGGGAGTGACACTTCATCCATGGTATCACCTATGTGGCTTATAAACCTCTGCCGTAGTAGATAACTTACCCTAGGTGTAATCCTATATTCCATACTTGCAAGGCTAGTTCACTGCCCTTGAGTATACAGCACTTCTGTACCCTGGACCCTACCTTTGCACACAGTCCACCTAAAATGAGGGGCTATGCAGAACGAAGGATCGTACAGAAGGCCTTAACCAAGACTTTACCATACAATTTAAATACCTCCCCATTCCCACCATGTGTGCAATCATGTTACACTCCGCCATTGGAAAGGCTTACAACACGTAATCCAGAATCATTCGTAGTGCTTAATGATGTGACCACCATGTGCACGCACGCCCAAAACACACACAGGGCGTTCTGAAGAGCTCGGAATAAGTTAATTGGCCGATTAAATTCTGGATCCGATTTACAGCCATAAATGTTTACAGCACGTGTTACATCACATCCTATCCAGCTACTAGGGAGCGTTCATCACATCCTATCCAGCTACTAGGGAGCGTTCATCATATCCTATCCGGCTACTAGGGAGCGTTCATCACATCCTATCCAGCTACTAGGGAGCGTTCATCACATCCTATCCAGCTACTAGGGAGCGTTCATCACATCCTATCCAGCTACTAGGGAGCATTCATCATATACTATCCAGCTACTAGGGAGAGTATCATATCCTATCCAGCTACTAGGGAGAGTATCATAACCTATCCAGCTACTAGGGAGCATTCATCATATCCTATCCAGCTACTAGGGAGCATTCATCACATCCTATCCAGCTACTAGGGAGAGTATCATATCCTATCCAGCTACTAGAGAGCATTCATCATATCCTATCCAGCTACTAGGGAGCGTTCATCACATCCTATCCAGCTACTAGGGAGCGTTCATCACATCCTATCCAGCTACTAGGGAGCGTTCATCACATCCTATCCAGCTCATAGGGAGCGTTCATCACATCCTATCCATAGGGAGAGTATCATAACCTATCCAGCTACTAGGGAGCGTTCATCACATCCTATCCAGCTACTAGGGAGCGTTCATCATATCCTATCCAGCTACTAGGGAGAGTATCATATCCTATCCAGCTACTAGGGAGCATTCATCAAATCCTATCCAGCTACTAGGGAGAGTTCATCATGTCATATCCCATCCAGCGACTAGGGTGAGTTCAACAAACCATACATAAAACAACATTTCTAAAGTCTATGGGAAGTTGAAGGAAGAGAGCAGAGCAAAGAAAGAATCGGATAATTTTGCCGTACTTGTTGGACTGGTCAGAAGACGGTCGCGGTGGCAGCGGCTCTACGGAGAACAGCTCTTCGCTGCCTTGCATGGCGTCAATGCTGGTACTGGCCAATGTAAAAGGCGCAGTGGGACGAGCAATTCCCATCCTCACAGGGACAATCAGTGACTCAGCCACATTGCACAGCTCCTCCACCGCATATGGAAGCAGTGCCTGGAAAACCCTCTTGCACTTGCCGATAGGCTGCGGAATAAAGTTGCTGAAAAAACAAAACAAAAAGCAGTTTACTTAAACGGATCCGGAAACCATGGTTATAGATGAAATTTAAAAAAATAAAAAAAATTACTTTTTCTTTTTGGAAGAAGCCATTTCAACACTCAGAATGACAAAGACTCGCGCCACAGAACGCAGAAACCGCATTGTGACAGCAACAGCCTCCTCGCGGCGTCCAGGGGTGTACTTGTTCTGCAATTCCTTCACAAGGGTCCCAAGCAAGGTGTCCAGAAGCTGGCGGGGGAGGAGACGTAATCAGTCAACAAATCAAAACACGGTCCAGTCAGCTACTAAATGACCCAACACTAGGTCTATAAATCTAGGTGGTCACTGTTTGAGCAGAGGGTTTTGGGATAAGACAACCACATAAATTGCATTAGTGTGTGCGTGTGAAATAGCATGCTCATCAGGACTAGAGTATACACTGAAAACTTATCTGACTATTATCGTTCCAATCACAGGATAATCAATGTGTACGGTCAAACGATGCTGCAGAATCAGCCGAAACTGCATGGCATAGTCTGATTAGATTTTTGGGAGCTTCTAATTTTCCACAATTAACATGGCCCAATGTCTGTAGAAAACTTTAGTGTGTACTGGCACTCAATCTAAACTGAAACAATTCCCATTCAGATTTCGGCATAGCGCCACCTTTTGGGCGAGCATATCATTGCAGCAAAGATTTATTTAAACAGTTTGTGAAACACTGTTCACAGGTAACCAGAGAGCAGTGTGTACGGGGCATCGTTATGCAGATCAGGGCTGGAATAGTTACTACAGATTTGTGAAGATTTCATATTGTTTTTAAATACTTCAGTGTGCCCTGCTTTAAATTCACTGGTAATATGTTACACCTGTCGCATCTTTTGAAATTTTGTCTTGTGTACCCAGGAAATATAATAAACAATATAACCACCACATGCCTTAATTTTATGGAGTTACATTTATAAGAGTCTACACATCTCATCACAGCCCTCCGCCCGCCCTTCACTTTGTTTGCACTTCCCGTCAACGTCTCCGTGAGCAGATTAACTCGGGTACTGGCACTCAATCTAAACTGAAACAATTCCCATTCAGATTTATGCATAGCGCCTGCTTTAAAATCACTGGTAATACGTTACACGTGTCGCATCTTTTGAAATGTTATGTCTTGTGTACCCAGGAAATAGAATGGACAATATAAACACCACATGCCTTAATTTTATGAGGTCACATTTGTAAGCGTCTACACATCTCATCACAGCCCTCCGCCCGCCCTTCACTTTGTTTGCACTTCCCGTCAACGTCTCCGTGAGCAGATTAACTCGGCTTAAAATTATTAAGCAGCCAAAAGAGCAAATAATCGTACGAGGACATTTCTGGTACGATTATTGGGGGACTGAAATTCATCCTGACCGATAATTGGATAACTGGGCCAATAAAGTGTGGCCAGCTTAACATTACAAAAGATAAAATTCCTCTTGTTGTACACGATGTAAAAAAGGAGGTCAGTTGATAACCGTAAAACAGGGAAGAAAGATCAAGAATCTCTACCAAAAACACCAAGGGCCAGATTTACTAAACTGCGGGTTTGGAAAAGTGGAGATGTTGCCCATAGCAACCAGATTCTAGCTCTCACTACATATTGTGCTGGACATAGGTCTGCTGGAATCTGATTGGTTGCCATGGGTAACGTCTCCACTTTTCCAAACCTGCAGCTTAGTAAATCTGGCCTCATGTGGCAATAAAGCAGCAACTGAAGACATGTCTGTTAGAGAGGATAAAAGACTCTGGTCACCTACCAGGATGTCTGAAGTACACTTTACAATGAGGCAGTGGGTGAAGCAGTCCAATCGAATGGTACCGCTCTGCTGATTCAGGTAAATTTGTTCCTCAGGCAGAAGATGACCAATTCGACTGCTTGCACTAAGACTTAACAAAATAAATTGTATATTAGCACACTAGCCATAAAACAACCGGTAAGGTAAGCCCTCACAATAACTCACGGGTCTTTGTTTTCTTGAGAGCCAAACATGATCATGGATTTAAGTGCGTTCCAGTCTTGTAAGACACGTTCTAGAGCAAGTTGTGCAAATCTTGGTGGCTCCAAGTCATGGTCTGGCATATCCGAATCTGCAATGGGCATGTATTAGATCACAAACTCGCCACGTTACAATTCACCACCAGACTATTCTGCTGATGGAACAGATGGAGAGAATTCTACCATGGTTTCAATAGAAGAGTTCTAGAAAAGATAGATTCTAGAACGCACCTTCAGGATTGGCTGTCTTGCGGTTTCGGTCCTCTCTGATTCGTGGAGGTCTGTACTGGCAGTGCTCAACCGTCTGTCGGGCGACAGTCTGTACCAAAAACAGAAGCAGGTGCTCTCCTCTGCAACACAAAAGTTTTTCATGTTTTAATTATGCCATTAACTCGTTACCAACGTAGTTCAATCGCTAACAGCGTAAATAAATGTCACCACAAAAGTGATAAGTCAGAAGTAAGGAGAACTTGCCAAAATAAAAAAAATAACTATCAAATGAAGATATTATTATGATGGATCACAAACAATGCTAAAAACAAAACTTAGGACAAAATCCAGAACAGCCAATTTACACATTCTGCACGCACAAGATCCGCGCACGGACTATGTATCAGAATACACTGAACGATCCTGGATTCCATGCTGCAAGAATATTTGACAGCAAAGTGGGATGTTCTGCCATGCTTAAAGCGTGTATGTATAGTTGGCAGGGGGAGGTATTTAAAACATACAGTAGAGGCTTCCTTAAGCACCATCCTTCAGTACCCCACCAGCCCCATTTTACATGGAGCAGTTGCATGAAAAGTGTGTATGAAAATACAGGAAAAGTACTTGTATAGGCTTCACAGCAACTTGTGGATATGAGTAATTACAACTATAACAACCTATGAAATGATTTTATGTTTCTCCATAGAAGAACACATACATAAATGAGGTCCTGAACAAGTGTAGCAAAAATATAAATAAAACCAAGTGAAACAAGGGCTTATAAGGAGGATGTTCTTCAGATTATTAGGAGTGGATATTTCAGAGCAGAGAAAGCTCTAAGTACCTGCTATTTGGCATGGTCACCAGATTAGTGATGGTCAGCAGTCTGTACAATAGGTCGAGGCGAGCAGACTTTTGACCAGCAATTAAGGTCTTGCATTTGCATTTCTCCCAGCAGTCACAGTAGGCAGTTGGTGAAGTTCGCTTTAACCTAAAGTTGAAACAAAACGAACACAATAAGACGCAACACCCAGAAACGGGGAGAAACAGAAAAACCAATACAGGGATTAAACGTACTTGCAGTCATGTCCTTTGTGGCAGACCCTGGCACACTCTGTACAACAGCAGAGAGATTCCAGCAGGCCACATGTCCGGCATTCAAATATGTCCTGAAAACATAGACCCAAGCGTTAGATTACGGGATCCAGAAATAATGATCATACTGTACACTAGGAATTATGCTGCTTAGAGCCGATTCTTACAATCAGAACATTTTACAATATTCTCTAAAGGGAGCATAGTAAAAACACACTTATGGCAAAGATCTTATATCACCGGCCTGGCCAACCTGTGCTCTCCAGGTGTTGTTAATCTACGAGTCCCAGCATGCTCTGACTTCAGAGGTATAACTGATACCGGGGTATACTGGGAGTCGTCGTTTGACATCACCTGGAGACTCACACGTCGGCCAAACCTCCTATCAGAATGGGAGATGAAGGATAGTAATAAGATGCAGCTGTGCTGTAAAAACCTCAGATTAAACTACAATAAAATTAGAAAAAACAAATCCTTTATATTGAAAACTGCAAGACATTTATGGATTTTCTTAAAAAGAACCAGTATTTTTATTTTTAGAACAGCGAGGTACATTGCTGCAAAGGTAACACACACGTGTAACACATCCATGAATGTTATAAAAGACCACATGACCTTCCTACCTGGTTGATGTGCTCAGCTCCAGTCCACGTAAAGCTGCAGGTATCATTACAACAGAGAACATACAGGGGAGAGTCATCCGCGTTGGTACCAGGGGGGCAAACCATTGCTTTAAACACATCCTCTTCCTTTTCATTAGCATTTGCTTCCGCTGAAAGGGACACGAGTGAGTAAACCCGCTAAAGCGCTCAACCGATGCTTAATACAGTAACGAGTCTGATTCACCAACCTTTCGCAATCTTCTGTGCAGTTTCCAGGATGGTTATAGCAGCAGGGTAGGCTCTTCCGCTGACTGCGGACATGAATGGTGTCATACCCCGGGCATCCCTGAAGGATTAATAGCAACAGAGCATTTATATTGAGGTTTTATTTCAACATAAAAGCCATTTTATAAAGGCAAATTTTTATCATTACTGCTGCAGCTATTACTATGAATGCAGCCGTTTGCTTGCTCTCTTTACATAAGGTTTTAAAATGATCTTAGAATGAAGTTCAAATACAAGCAGCACAGAACTAGAGCGTCTGTCAGTTGTGTGCAGCCACATAAGAGCTTGGTCATGATTCTAACCTATACCCACAGGGTACAAACCCTTGCCATTAGGCCAATGCCCAACCTAATGTCAAAAAGCAGATTTTAGAGGAAGAGAAACTCCTAAATAACAATCATACTTTATTTGGGGAACTAACAGAGTCTATGTAAAGTACTGCAAGGAAGTGTTTTCAGCACAAGACAAAAAGTTTCCCCAGATGAAACAAAACTTCCAAACTCTAGTAAACATTCAATATTGTCGTATTAGTGTTATGGCTATTTTTTTTTATGTCGTGTATTTGTATATTTATTGTTTTGTATTTGTTCATGGAAATATATAAATTTAAAACTTCATTTAAAAAATACTGTATATACTTAAAAAAAATATATCAATATCGTTTGATATCGGGTTTTTTTAAACGATCAATAATTGTGTAGCGTGTACTCTGCTTATAAGACCAATAATTAAATGTGTGTGTAAAAACAGACAATGGTTCTGAAACACTTCCGAGCAATAATCAGATTGGTCGGTATTGTAAAAAAAAATCCAATAGACATTGTGCAGAGCCTATTACAATGACAAAGCACAGCCAGGAGTTCATCCTGATTATCAGGCTATCGAGCCGTTCTGTCACGAGCCAGGAAAATTGTCAATTTGTGTATCTAGCCTATCTAGTTTCGCAGAAATGCACTGGGATTGCAGACTTACTTGGCAGAAAGGAGGTCTCGGAGGTAAGGCTGTAAGACAATGCTGTCACACAGTAGTTTCAGAATAAAATGAGCATTAGCTTTCCTATCTTTAGACTCCACCACTGAAGGCTCAGAAGATGGGCCTAAAACAAGATGATCAAATGGTAAATACAAAAAAACACAAAGCTATAACTAACAAACAAGTGCAAGAATAAATCACCAATAAATAAATCCATATGAAGCCATATCATTTACGCCTTATATGAAAGTAAACGCAGTTTCACCTGGAATGGTTGACGTACTAGGCCCTTGACCAGTGCCAGTGGATGCTGTGGTGAGTGATCCTACTGCAGGGGCCAGGATAAAATCTATGTCACCATCTTTTAGAAAGAAGAACAGCGCAATGTTTACAGACACACAAAACACTTGTAGCTTACAGTCCTGGATGTAATCCCACATGGGTACATGCTGCGCTTTAGGCAGCAGACTGAGCTAGTGATCAGCTTAAACAAGCACTATATACATTTCTAGTGTTTTCTAATTAAACCTAAGAGTGATGACTGGAGGATTCCTACCAACAAATAAAACAAGGGATGTAGTGGCCACTGCAAACGCCACGGTCGACAATGACACAGTCAACAGTTTCATCTCTGCTTTACCAGTAAATAATATTTGAATCCCGGAAAAGGTAACATGTTAAATGGCCTTATTTTGGCATGGTACCATTAAGATGGATGATGAAGGGAGAGTTAAGGGTAGGCTGTAGGACAAGGAAGATTAGGGTTAGGCTGCAGAGGGTTAGAGTTAGATTGTGGGAAGGGGATGTTTAGGGTTTAAGATTTAAAAAAAAAAAAATTCCATTAGACTTTTCACAATGTCGTCTTTCTGCCATCGTTTTTGGGAGTTGCATCGCAGACAGCGAAAGACAGATTACCGAAACAGCGAACTACAGGACAAGTATCTATGGCACTTGAGGGGGAGGGCAATCTGAGTGGGGCATAAGTCCCAGCTAATTGTAAAAGTTACATAAAAAATAAATAATAATAAATAATAATAATAATAATAATAAGCAACAGGAAAACTGTAACCCAAGCAAACCACTCTCTCTAATCTAATGGTAAGTGAGTGCAGAGAACAATGGGGATTCACGCAGTATTATAGGACAAGCATCTATGGCACTTGAAGGGGAGGGCAATCTGAGTGGGGCATAAGTCCCGGCTAATTGTAAAAGTTACATAAAAAAAAAAAAACCGAATAATAATAATAAATAATAATAGGATGCAACAGGAAAACTGTAACACAAGCAAACCACTCTCTCTAATCTAATGGTAAGCGAGTGCAGAGAACAATGGGGATTCACGCAGTATTATGTTGCATTTTACTCACCTGGATCCATAGCAGGTGGATCGGGCACCCAGCTAGGAGGAGCTATAGGAGGAGAAACTGGATCCTGGTGATCGCTTGAGGCTCCGGCTTCATGTCTTCCCAGTCCTGCTGCCCGAAGAGATCGTCTCATCATCTCCCTAAGCCTCAGGCTGAAAAGAATAAGCAAGGCACTGAGTGCAGTAGAACACAGCATGCAGCCAGGAGAGAGGTGCAAGCGCAGACCACAGTGCAACGTGAGGGGGGCACATAACTTTTCATTCTTTTGCACGCTTGGAAAATACTTTTGCACACAGAACTCACAATGGACCTGTATGTGTTGTAGGTAATTTACGCAATCTTCAGACCATTTAGGTACGTATCTTAGTGCAATCTTTAAAGACCACAATTAGAAATTTGAGATGGAAGAGGCGAGCCACGGCAGCCTGCCTGGGGACTGGGGAGGGGAGGGTGGGCAGCGCTCTCTATGGCGCTGCTGCAGAGCTATGTACAAAGCTGCTTTGGATCAGCCAAAACTGTGCTTCACACAGCGCGGGTTCGGCTGGTCCCTCTCTGTACTATTCCCTGCAATAGACGCTGCTGCAGATCTATGCACTATGCTGCTCTGACAGCTTTGAAGGTATACTTTTAAGCTGTCAGAGGAGCTTTGTACATAGCTCTGCAGCAGCGTCTGTTACAGCGCTAGGGAGCCATTCAGCTTGCTGATTGACTCCCTTAAAATATCGGGCGCTGTTTAAAAATCCAATAATTGTAGCAGAGCGCTTCTGGGGCATTTATTGGACATTTTAAGAACGATCAAATAATCGCAGCAGAGTGTTTCTGGTGCGTTTATTTGACATTTCAAAAATTGATCCGTACCAGACACTAGAGTGATTATTTGCCCGATCACCCAATAATTGGGAAATCGGTCCGATAATCGTCTAGTGTATGGCCAGCTTTACTTAAGGAAGTCCTATAGCCCTTTTTTAAGTGCCATAAGGTTCCTAAATACAGGGCAGATCAGATGAGTGAGGCGCAGATAACAGCCACACCTCACTCATTCTGATCTGTGAATACAGTCCAATATGCACCGCTTAACGTTCAATGAGTTGCGCTAGGAAACTTCACCACTCAACTCGAACTCTGTTTTCAGATGACAATGTCCTTCCCCTGCAGCTCAAAATAGTTATGCTCTGTTCCACACCAGCAACTGTTTCACCCTCGTCACAAACTCTGGATCAACCCCCAAGTTACAACTTAAATAGTAATCCAAATCACATTCCTTCCACAAAGATCCTACCCGTACAAACAAACTTATTGTAAAGGCTGCCAATACACACTAATGACACTGGCTATGAAAAAGTAACGGCAGAGTCTAAAGTAGATAAACATTACACAGATGCCATGAGGAACTCAAGCTTTACATGGATAAATACATGTAAACTTAAAATCTCAGTGAATTACTATCAAGGGGCTGGATCCAGACTTAAGGTGCTTGAAAATGAGAGGAAGGTTACTCCTGGGCAAAACCATGTTGATTGCAGGGGGAGTCAAGTTAATTGGATTCTTTGCATGCAGGGATATATCTTTGAACTGCTTACTGCACACAGATACTGACCAGCTTTACTATCACACTGTTATTTAGACTTGGGATAGGAAACATCACTTCTCAACTCTAATGCTGTTTGCAACAGATGAAATATGACTCCCCTGCAATCAACATGGTTTAGCCCAGGAGTAACTTTACTCAATTTCAAGCTCCTTCTTAAGTCTGGATCCTGCCCAAAGACAGCAGCTCTGCACCTTCCTAAGCGACAGCCCAAAGAAACACGCTCATTTGTATCAAAAGGACAACAAGCAAACCCTTGCCAGGAAAAAAAAATTGAATAAAAGCCAGCCACAATGGCACACATACCTCCTGCTGCTGGAGGAGCCAGCCCTGTTCCCAGGACCATTACTAGACACCACAGAGATGGCATTGGCGATGGCTTCCACGGCAGAGAGTCTCTCAGCAAACGTATTCCTCTCAGAGCGCTCTGCTTCTGAAACAAGGAGAATAATCATTTGTATTCTTCACAAGCGCTGCTTTCCAGAGCAGTTATTCAGCAGATCTTCCTGCACTAGGTTATTGCAACTGCCTACATAGCTCTGATACAATGTGCAAGTGTGCGCTTACCCTCCTCCTCCTTGGTCTCCTTGTTGCTGGTTGGGAAGCAGACAGACACACAGGCGTGCAGGATATTGCGGTTGCCATCACACCGGTGGCTGAGAAAGGTCTGCAGCATCTGGGTGTTTTGGTCTAGAACAACACCCTGTTCTAGGTTCATCAGGTACTGTCTGCACGCCTCGTAATCACAGCGCAAAATGTGCTGCATCAGAGTCTGTTTCTGGAGGAATAAAACATATGAAGGCTATTTAATGAATATAAGCTTCTAGAACATTATGTCCTGACAACACTTATGGTTTTAACTATAAAATGTTAAATTAAAGCTATTTTTTAGCAACAGATCACAACCAATATTGTTTTAACCTCCCGAAAATGGTTTTCAAGGGCATAAGACTACTCATACCTCAACAGCCATTATGATGATGGCAGCCTTCTTCTTGATAGTAGAATTTGCAGGAAGATTAGCCAATGAGTGAACACCCATGCCAAGACTGCTGATAGGAGGTAGATCAAGCCAATCAGGGTCTCTTATACCGCCCATGCAATCCTTAGCCATGGGATATATGGTGCCATTCCCGTCTCTAAGGATTATGGGGGATTCCTGCAGCAAAACAATCATTAGATTAATCCAGAAATCAAAGACTATTGCAAGTACTGTTAAAGAATAGAAAAACTTATTGCACTTCATAGGATTTTTGCAAGATTTCCTGTATCTGTGACCTTAACCGATTGTAAATTTAAAAACCAGGCTGCATGGATTGTTTTTCAAACACTATCTGGTATGAACTTAGTGTGTATGCAGGTGAACCTCCGATACAATTATAGGGCATATGGGAGTGGAGGAGTTCCCTTGCAGCGTAGAACAGAAAAACATTTAATGAGACCAAAATGGCTATAATGTTGGTAATAAATGTGCATGGAAACTCACTAAGTATAATTCTAATAAAATATCTATTAATGTAAACAGGTTGAATGTACACAAATGTGTACACGTTAAATAGACAAGAAATGAGATATTGTGAAAATGTCATTCCATTAAAAGACAAAAAAAAAAAAAAAAAAAAAAACAGGCTACATTTTTATGACATATTCCACTTTAAAATAAGGTATTTTGATGGGATGCCAGCCGGGACTGCAGGCCATCCCTTCAGGCACTCACAAGTACATAGAAGTTGTCATGGCTTTGAAACTACATACAGTATAGTATACAATATAACAGTGTAATTCATTAGACTACTGATCAAAGCATAATGCATTATTTCTAAAGAACTCTCCTTTCAACTTAAACATCCATACAAAGACAGCTGCTATGTCCAATATAAAGCTTCTGAGCCACATATAGCCACTCTAATCAACTGCAGAAAAGGTACATAAAGGAAGAGGGAGTCGCACATACCTGACCCGCTGTGAATATCGCCACATTTCTCTCATTCTGACCAAGAAAAGCAATGCTGCTGGTAGGGAAATTGTTCTCCTGTTCAGCTTTTCCAGTAGCCAGGTCAAATATACAATACCGCACCCAGGTCCCGGTCTTCAGAACAGCATGAACCCCTATACACACACACAAAATAGAAATCATTACAGCATAATGTACTAGATAAACTCAACTTACTAAATAAGGCAACTTCAGTAATCTGATCATTACAATTCAACACAGACAACGTAAACATATGACAAGAAGCGCATTGATGGTTATAGAAAATAACTGGACATTACGGTGGAGTAATTTATTATTTAGTAACAGGTGTTTATATAGCGCCAGCAGATTACGTAGCGCTTTCCAATTTTTAATTACTATAAACAAGACTGGATGGGTAAGAGGGTCCCGCTCACAAGCTTACACTCTACAGGACAGTGGGTTTGATACATAAGGGCAAGTGCTATATGTCACACAATGGACAAGCCAACATGTATGGTAACAGTGCCCTGTATGATCAGTCACACAGCAGTGTTACTACCAGGACTGAGGGGATATTACTATGGAGAGAGACAGGGTGTATGGTAACAGTGCCCTGTATGATCAGTCACACAGCAGTGTTACTACCAGGACTGAGGGGATATTACTATGGAGAGAGACGGGGTGTATGGTAACAGTGCTCAGTATGACCAGTCACACAGCAGTGTTAGTAAAAAAGATTAGGGAAATTAAGAATAGATAGAGTGCAGGATTGTGTTAATACTGTAATAGAAAGCAAAGTGGTTTGGTTTTTAATAAATAAAGTTTAAGTGATCTTTGTCAAAGTAAGCAGTTAATCTGAAAATGGCAAGAATTGTGAGGAGGAAAGAGGAGGAGGAGGAGGAGGAGGAAGAGGGAGGATAGGGGGTTAGTATTTGCACTAATTTTCTAATCTACGGTTCATGTTACACCTAACAAGACCCAATACAAGAATTACAGCATTAGAAAGAGAACTCACCAACTAGAGAAGAAACTCAAAAGATGATGATTGTAATAGCAGTCTGCATAATTAAAGAAACAGCCAGAGACGTTTCACGTAAATGCATTTTTTTTCATATTACCTTTAGAATCAACGTTCACAGCAAGGATTTCCGTCTTCTCAGGAATGCACAACTTCTTAGGAGTCCTCTGGAAACAGTCAGGGACTTTAGGTGTTCCACCTGTTTTCACCACCTAGAACATGTTTAAAGACAAAAATTCTGGGTTTTCTTATATTTGTTTATTTTAACAACTAATCAGATCTAGTGTTAAGCATTACATCATATTGGTTTAACTTTTGCCTAGTAATTAATATACGCTAAACGTTAGTTACATTTCTTCGCAATGTAAAGCCCTGTAAAGCCTACAGCTTTTTTTCTATCGATTATCCTTCCAATCACCTGGATGAGCGGTGTGTGGGACGATTGTGCAGTGTGTTCACTGATTCCCGATCATTGTACACTACATTTTTTGATCACATCTTTAAAACTGTTTAATTTTACTGATCAAATCATTAGATAATGAATCCTCAACTTAAAATCATGTGTAGTGTGTACACAGGCTGATTGGCAATTAAAATGTTCTACAACTTTGTTTATCATTTGGTGTGCACGGGGCTTAAGTTTCTTGATTTACAGCATGTCCTGTCCATGAGAAATACTGAATCATTTCCAATTAAAGTGTGCCCTCTGGAACGGTGATTGTATGATCATAACCCCCCCTATAACTTTAGAGGACCAATCTATCCTCCTCTCATAGGGGCAGATCCAGAACAACGCTTCTGAGTGAATTTACGCGTGGCGGACACGTAAAATCGCGTTTTGGTAAGTACTGTACATGCGCATGACAGATAATACACTACGCAACGTAACGTAAATGTGAGCGTATGGGGCATTTACGTATTTGCTGCGTAAATTCGTATGTGTGGGCGTGCCAATTTCACGTGAGCCAAAAGTACGTCTAAAATACGCAATGTAGGCGGGGTTTTCATTTAAATTGTACAGTATGGGCGTGCTTAGCTGCGTAAATACGTGTTACCGATCCGTACGTGTGTGGATGACATCGGTTACGTGGGCAAAAGTTAAGGTAGGGTTTGGAAAGCGGAAATCGGTCAAAATACGTACATGCAAGGGGAGTGTATAGAAGGTGCATGCAGGGGGAGTGTATAGAAGGTGCATGCAGGGGGAGTGTATAGAAGGGACACACGCGTAAATACGCTACGCTAGTAAACAGAGTTCTGGATCTACCCCATAGTTTCTAATTTTACTTCATTTGACTGACATACAGCAGAGGACAAGATGACCTTCCGGTGGAATTAAACAAGGGTATTACAACTTTGACTAAACTTATTGTTTTAACATTTGGTAAACGATAGAGACAATACTTTTTATATCACCAGAACTTTTATATTGAGATTGTAATGTTCACTGTTGCCTATCTGTTCACATTTGACCACTGTATATTGCATTTCTTGTTTGACATGTGTAATTGGTGGTGTGCTTCAATAAATAAATATAAATAACAAATGATGCCCTCTGAATGCTACTCTGGCCACGTGACATTACAAAAGAAAATATCTGGGAAGAATGTTCCTGATCAAAGCCACTATGTTCTAGGTGACGTTCACTGCTGGGTGTTCGGCTCGATTATTTGAACATTATTGCAGTGCTGAGATCTTTATTTTACCCTTTGAGCTCTATTTAACCTTCCAAACATGCAATAGAGACACTACTTGTCCTAGTGTGAAGTTTCTTTACATGTCTGTGCCTGTGATACTGAATATATAAATACACCGCTTACAGCATTCAGATGAAAATACAGAAATAAAACAATTGCCTTAAGATACTTAAAGAATTGATACAAATATGGAATGATCATGTTCTTCCAGGTGATAGAAAACACGCCAATCTGACTTAAGAGATCTTTCAGCACCTGTTTTACAGAGAAACACTATTGAAGTTTTATAAGACTACATATGTGGTGAGTGACAACATACCTGGAGTTCATCTATTCTCAGAAGTCTGCAGTCTTGGAGGAGAGAGGACGGGTCAGGGTCACAGCCAGGGGTGCATTGGCTGTTTGAGTTGTTGGACGTGCCAGGGAACTTCACAGCAACATAGGCGCCATCAACTTTAAGAACCTAAAAAGCAACAGAAGTCAGTGAAAATATATAATAAAGCGCAATTTAGAGCAATGACTTTATAACAGCGGATGAGCCAGTAACCTTGCCCACAGGAACATTCTTCACATCCTCAACGAACACGACCTCTCTGAGCGACCACTGCTCCTCGTTGACCTTCTCTTCTTCCTTGGGAGCTGGAGTGGATCGCCTACGTTCTAGAGGGAAAGAAGCATAGGCTTACAGCAGGGCAGATGCCATTAACAATGTCAACATTTAACACGATGGTCAAGTGTAAACGGAGATAAAACTATAGAGCATTCCTCATTTGTCCCGCAAACTCACCCTTTAATGACAAACTGGACTGAATTTTACTTATGTTTGGGTGTACCGCTACTTACAGATGATGGATGTCATGACATGGTCCGTCTGATAATTGTTTTACTGAAAATAAAAAGGACTATAGAGCACGCTGTGTTCAAGCTGTAGCCATTCCTATGAAGTGCCTGTTTACGTTAGGATTGGAGGACACCGATACTAATTTGCGAAACAAGCACTGCGACCAGACATCCTGGGCAACTGAAGCGGCCCTTTATCTTGCTGCAGGTAGCTAAATATGCGAATTTATTTACTGCCTTTTCTGTAGACCTCTGTTTACATCTGCTGCGGTTTGCATGTAGAATTCCTGGTATAGTTGTCTCCGGTTTGTTCTTAAACGCTGTCATGTGTATAACATATTCCGTTAAAGTCCGGTAACCAATATCATTGGCCGCAGCATTAATTATCCCTTTACCTCAAGTGTTTGGATATTTCACATAAAACTTATTGTTTCTTAAATGAAAGATTCTGATGCTGATCAAAAACTTAAAAATAATTTGATTATAAGAAAAAAAAACATACATGTACAATATTGGTTTATACAGTAAAAAAGGGTGTCAGAAATGTAAACGGAGAACTTTCTACAAGTTAAAAGCAGGAGCAGGAACGCACTATCCCATCATTCCATTGTTGTGTAAAACAGTGACTCTGTGACTTACTGTATGGCATCGAAGCACTGCTTGCAATAGATGATGCATCACTGCAAGTGGATGCTGGAGACGGGGGAGGACCCATTTCTGTTTTTACAGATTCTTGTTTGCTTTCAGGCCTAAGGGGGGAAAAAAACCCATGAGAAAAATAAAAATAATGTTGTGAAATCTTCATTGAAATGATTGTTACAATGATGGACACTGCCACTTACTTGGTCTCTGTGGTCTTGCTTGATTTCTCTAGGTTTTTTAGGCTCTCTGGGGAACGCAGTTGAAACCGGCAGCTGTCATTCATGTTCCACACAGACTCCATCAGAACGCCAACCTTAGGAATTCCCCCACTAATGGAAAAGGCCACAGCACCCGCATGATATAGAGGGTTATTTCTTAAACAGACCTGTAAAATACCAATATGGCCACGTAAATACATGCAATTCAGGAAAAAAGGTCAAAGCGTTCAGCAGCACAGTGCAGACAAACAACACTTCCTATGCTTTGTGATTTCTTTTTTTTATTTACTAAAGATTTATACGCTTTATCACTTCTTTGAATACGATCCCCACTCACCATTACCAGACGCCAGGAACACCGAAATAAGGCACTTCATAGAAGAGCAAGCAGTGCCTCCTATTCAGTAGAGAATAAAGAATTAACTTGCGTTAAATCCTTTACTCTAAAACAGTGTTTAGAATCCACCCAGAGAGCTCAGAACACGTCATGTTTAGAACCTCCCTTTCTAGCCTCCTCCTCGGTGTCAGTAGCTTCAATTTAGAGATGTAAGAGAAGAGGAACAAGTATTCCCTGCATGAGCGAGGTCTGCGACCCCTGACAGGCTTTAGGAAAGCGAAGCTTCTTGTTAACACGTCTCACAGCAGAAACACAAACGTATCTTAGACTGCATAACTATGTTACTAATCTAACACAAACCTTCTGCAATGACTAGTGACTAATAGTTACTGATGAGAGAAGAACAAGCTGCCTTCTGTCTGAGCACCAAAAACCATTGAGACCTTAGAGACCTGGTGAGATCTGCAAGCAATTAAACAGATACAGTAACAAGTAAGGTTTGCTTTGTATCATTACTGCTTCATACAACAAACAATAGCTAGCTCTAATCCTCTCATTAAGCAAAACAGGCGAAACTGCGGCACTTCTAATGAGTGATGGTTGGGTACAATCTTTCCGTTATCTTGTGGTAGAACAGCTACACAATTTGATGAATTTTAAACTTTTAGTAGCAATAAAATCACTGCTGAAGTCACCCAAGACTGCAGACTAAGTCCAAGCACGATGCTCAACTCAACTTCTAACTCCTGTCTGCCTA
Organism: Limnodynastes dumerilii; assembly: GCA_011038615.1. Classification (NCBI taxonomy): domain Eukaryota; kingdom Metazoa; phylum Chordata; class Amphibia; order Anura; family Limnodynastidae; genus Limnodynastes; species Limnodynastes dumerilii. Next base: position 426,469 of record WWET01000517.1, read on the forward strand.
GTAAAACACATTCACAAGATAATGATGGAATAAGTCACACCCTGGTACATTCTGTAAGACACACAGACACTGCATTGTGGCATATTAGCCAAAGGGAAGAGGTGCCCTGTAAAACAGCTCAGGTCTATGACAGCCTATGAAGTGTTGGGTGGAACACCTGACAGGGATTTGCTCGGGTAATAGAGAAAGAGGAATATAAACGACATACCACTTTTCATTGACTAGTGTAAGAGGAGGCTGATTGCAGTCACAAAGGCTTCTACATGAATGTGATACAAGGTGACACCATTGTCTAGGGTTCAGCATGAACAAACCCTTAATACAGAATACACACACTACAGACCACAAAAAAGGTGCCCAAATACAAACACTTAAAAAATAAATTAAAAATATATATATTTCTGTACTTTCCCTTACAAGCTTAGAGCATAAAACTAAACGTGTATTATGAAACTCATAAGAAATACAAAAATCAGCTGTTATCGCCATCATTTTTCCTTAATGACAGATGGTCACATGACTTGTTACATTAACCTTTAGGACTAAACACGCTGGCTTTCTGCATATCAATGTGATCCTTTCATTGATCACACTACATATAATGGAGTTAATCAAAGGCAGTTACAGGTTACTCGAACAGGCCTGATCTAGTCATATGACCCTACGGGCATTGACATTTAACAGGTAATGCCATTGGCTAATAGGTTTTACATGTGTATTCTTGGTTGATTACAGAACACTTTAGAAGGGAAAACATTCTACAGGCACCAGGACCAGTTAAACACGTCAATATTAACCCCTTTGCGTATATACAATCTACTGGAAAAGGTGCAGCTACGGACACAGTATTGTGGCACAGAGGGGAATAAATAAGCAAACTCCTAATGGTACGTTAACAGAAAAAAAAAAGGCTGACAAACGCTCTTTTTGAAGGTATATATATATAGTCATACAGGGTCATTACTCTTAAATCTACACAGAGTAGATTAATGTAGAAAACACGCTATATCAGAGGGTTACCTGTTTTCCTGCCATTTTCTCCTCAGAGTGAAGGGGATTTATGTAATGTGTAAACAATGGTATATTTATATAAGCCTTCATTTTCTCCTGAAAGTGACACAATAGGCGACATGTTATACAGCAGGCTGCTCATTTCTCTCAGCTTTCTCCTCAGAGTTATAGTCTACGTAGTTTTATAGCTTCCATAGTAAGAGGCACAAGGAAGATACTCCCCGCTCACATACAAGATTCCCGTCACTGCTACTTTACAATAGTGTGGAGTGATATCATTATATCCACATCCATCAGGTGAAAACCACGGTTGCCCCTTTACTTTACAATTCAGTATGTTTAACCGATGGCGACCGGTTTGATATTTGCGATATTTACAAAGTAACAGGGCCTGCACGTTTATGCAAACACAGCGGTATAATGCCAGCTTGTTACAGTGTCAATTTACAAGATTACACGACAGGACACCGGCTATTCAGACGGCACGCCACATAGGAACCGTAGGCATCACATGGCTCAATCATGTGATCGTTCTCACATGATACCGCTGCGGGTGGTCGCTTAACCCGTCGTACTTCAGCTTCTCATTACCAATATATAAAGCAGCGAAAGAAAATTTACTTTTACACAAGAGTTTCCAGCTAAGAAAAATGTGCCCCCTGATATGAGCATTTCCAAAAGACATGATAAAAATGTTGCCCTTCATAAGGCACAAAGAGGAAAAGGGTAAAGGTGGAACAAAGCAAAGCACTTATTCAATATAGATGTATATATAATTGCGACACAAGAAAGATGTTCTATAACCGGTGCTGACAAACCAGGGTCTGTGAAATCACTGGATAAATGGATTATGCTGTTGGGAGCCTGCTGGGGGTTGTAGGTTCATCGGTTGCATCTATACATTACATAGGACCATTTGACACCCACAAGCAGTTATGACAGGAGCCCCTGGTATGTCTGTGTCCTTGGTCATTAATACAGTACTTTTCCTTAGTAAGTGTAGGTTGTGGCTGTACAGAATACATTATACATAGAACCAGTACTTTAACACCGCCAACATATCCATTGTATGCGTTTCATATTCAGGGATTCATCGAAACATATCTCGCTCAACTCCTAAGTTAACCTCCAAAGACCTTTAAGACAAATATAAGCTTCATGTCAATGTAGAATGACGCCCTTTGGTGCACACTGGACCAGGTCAGGGTTTGATGCTGTTGCAGAAAAAAGAATCCTGCTCTTACAAGCAAAGAACCGGTGTTGGTAGCCTCGAAACCCATCTAAATCATGCAAGAGAGGCAGGTGCACCAAGACCTTCAGAGGCTACCCATAATACCACTAACTGTAAGAGGGATGACAGCCATAATACAGAACTACCTGACCTAAGAGATTGCAGCCAGGAAACAAGTCTCAAACAAATAACAGCAATAAAAGCAGTTTATTGTAAAGAATACTACAAGACCCTGCCTGGAATTAAACACTTCCTTCACATAAGCAGCGTTGTAAAAGGGAATAGTGGTGGAGCAATGAATAAAGATGGAGAACCCGGTCAATACGGTTAAACTAGCAAATGTAGGACAGGATCGAGACTCCAGTGTTTACTCATCGCTAGGATGGGAAAATGCCAGCACTGATAAGCCACTGCATTCGCTCTGGATACATGGAGTGGTGTCCATGGGAGAATGTCACATAGCAAACAGGGCAGGATTTGTAAAGCGATTCCGATATGTAGCGGGGGGGGGGGAGGGGGGGGGGGGGGGGGCAGGATAATATGTCATTTGTACAGTGAGGGTGAAGCGAGCCTCCACTGTGCCCACAATTCTAAGCTGTCCCCATTTTATGTGAGGACGGTGTGGAAGTTCTAAGGTAGGGGGTCTCGCGTCTAATGTCAGAATACAGTGGGAACCCAGCATTGGAGACCCAATCAGAACAATGGAAGCAGTCATTGGTCTGGATCCAGACTTAAGTGCTTGAAATGAGTTACTCCTGGGGTAAACCATGTTGATTGCAGGTGAAGTCAGGGTAATTGTATTCTTTGCATGCAGGGATATATCATTGCATTGCTTACTGCACACAGACACTGACCCGCTTTACTATCACACTGTTATTTGACTCCCCTGCAATCAACATGGTTTAGCCCAGGAGTAACTAATTTCAAGCACTTACTTAAGTCTGGATCCAGCCCATTGCTTTTACCAAAACAAATATTAGTTCATATCTTCTTGAGAGATTCTGTAAAGTTTTACCTGGGTGCCAACGGTGATATTTGGCATTGAAGATATTCCAGCACTGGATTTTGGTTTTTTGTTTTTCGCCCGCACTTTTTCAAGCATTTTTTTCCTCTGGCTGAAAGGAACAACCCCCCTGAGGAAAAGCAGCGTAGCGTTAAATGTACACATGGTTCCCAAGACTTGCACTAGCCCTCAAGGCCAGTATTCCCAAAATAGCAAAACCTTCTACTCACCACCAGTACAGGTTATTCTCAAGCTGTGCACAGGTGTAAAGGGCACAGCAATGGAGGGACACAATCTTCTCCCCCTGCAGCTCGGGGAACACCTGGGCTGTGTGTTCTAATTTTGAAGCTACAGAACTTAGTGTCTCGTCAACCCATGTGGCAACCTAACAAAAGAAAACGATGTAACAACAAAATCAATCTTCCTGTACTCTGAGTAAAGAGTCTGAAAAGGTAACTTTTGTATGCTAAAAATTATTTTTTTAAAGATTAATCACATAAATAAATGAAGGGAATGTTTATATATAAAAAAAAAACAAAAAAAAACAAAAAACAATCAATTGCTTCAAAATTGGATTTTTATAGTTTTGGAGGGTGGCTATAGGCAGAATAGACTATTGGGGTGCAATCTCTTGGTATGCTACATGTTCTTGAACACTGGCCTGAGTTCAAAGACCCTTGAAGAATAACAACTGCCCAACCACTGAAACGGACATCAGCGGTTTGAAACCAGACAACTATATTTGGTCAGATGAGGGCCATATTGGAACCTTACATTCATCACACAGTTTGAAGCAAGATTTGAGGATCCTTGAATATTAGAACAAAAAAGTAGCCTTCCCTCTACGCCTGGTGTTCAGAAAGGGAATGGTAACTCCCAACATTC
>WWET01000517.1:430625-445603 GCA_011038615.1 Limnodynastes dumerilii
TAACCCCCAACTGCTGTCTACGATCGCATGTCACTAACCAGTCTTAAGCTGGGTGCAAACCACAAGCTTTTCTCACGATTATTCAAATCACACAATTAATATGTTAAAAAAAATAATGAAAAATCACCTGAGTGGTCCATACCTTATTGGTTTCTGTAGCAACCGTTGCTCGAATGCTATTCGCTGACAGGAGGACTATTTTCTCGTTTGCCAGGCCTAAAAATGTTGTTCTTGGGTGATGCAGCAATGAATTCTGCAGAGCAAAAAGCACGATGTAAGAGGAAACAGGGACGTCAATAGAACACACATCTCTGGGCACGATTCAGATTTAAAGTGCTGAATTCGTAGGTTAGCCTCAGCTGCAGAAGCCTACATACAGATTCCAGCATCCAAAATTCCCTGCACTCCCAACACGCACACATCTCAGTGTATGCGGAATACTGATTTATACGCCAGGGTTTTGCCAAGACCTTACTGTTCACATACCTAGGTCCTCCCACCCAGGACTATCTCGTATGCATGGGGAGTGGGCCAGCACCCCATGTGGAGCTGAATCTCACACAGAGCCCAGCACTAGGTGCTGTGCTCAGTTGCACAAATGTTGGCAGTGCACATGCACAGTACCAATTCACAGCTGACTTACGTACATAGCGTACATACGTCAGCGCAATGTCTTCATTCTGGATCACAGAAGTGTGTCATAAACCAAAACAAGGCTTATAACAGTCATTAGGAATACACAGCAGGTACAGCTAACACACATAGACCTCTTTCATAGCATGTCGCTCAATAAGGCACATTCCAAAATAAGAAATGTCTTGGCGATTAGGTGTCACTGATGACATAAAATGACAAACCTGTGGATTCCTATATGGTTCAGACTCTAACCACTTCCACTGATACAGCTCCCCTTTACTGCTCACAGCAACTAGCTCCGAATATAGAGCTCCAATAGCAATGAATTTTGTGCCATCCTTTAAAGACAGAGGAGAGGGGGTGATTAATAAAGATTAGTTGTGGAACAGAAGAATAAATAGCATGAAGCAGGCACAGTGACATACAAGAAACCAGTTATGAGGTTAATCGAGTTTTACCTTCTCTGGCCACCACTGTAGATCTTCTCCTAAGGATACTGGACTCAGTATAGGGGTGTTCTTCTTGTCCAAACTGGGCTCCCCTTCTTTACTTGTGGAGCCCCTTTCATTATCGAACGAGGCCCCATCAAGCCACCTCCTCTCACGCAAGCGTAAAACGGACTCACGTTCACGCAACAGTTCAGAGTCTCTTTCTAAGGGAAGAAGGAGAACTGGTATGCAATTGGGTCACACCAGTGGGATAAAAGTAAGCCAATCTCTATTTAAGACCCTTCTTATCTAGCAGCAAGTAAAGCTCATGTATGCTGAAGAGAAATGATCTTCATTACCACCATTTCTTTATATTCAGGGTCATGTAAACTAGGTTTGAACTATAGACTATCTTTGCTGCGGCCTAACGCTGTTTAGTTCTATTAGTGTGCTTCTGTTTTTAGCAAGGGGGAAAGTAAATTATAAAAATCATTTTTTGAAGGAAAAACAAAAGTGATAACAGCTTAGACAAGAAGCATGGTTAAGCCCTAAATGGGATGTTTAATGCCAGGCCAGTAAACGGGACAAAAATTATCATACTTTAACTAAACAAGCTTCAGAATACTGAGAGCTCTTGATGGGCCAATGACACAGGAAAGGACCGAGCTTTATAAACCGAATCCTCAGGAACGTTAGAATTCAGGAATAACCATTTGGCAAAGCCTTTGGGCCAGATCCATAAGTCCGATGCCGCTGCGACCGCAACACTCCAGTGACAGCGGACTTCCCCTAGTCAGCAGATCCTATGCTCCGTTAAGTGTAAGGGGAAAACTCACCCTTCACACGTACAGCGCTCCTGTACACAGGACCCTTACTCAAGTTTTACGCACCGGCGCCATGGAAAATCCCACTGCCCACTGTCCCACCATCCATACCTTCCCAGCCTACCATGTGTACTCACTGTACAGCCATCCATAACCTCCCCTGTGTAAGCACTGTACAGCCATCCATACCTCCCCCGCACCATGTGTACGCACTGTACAGCCATCCATACCTTCCCCCGCACCATGTGTACGCACTGTGCAGCCATCCATACCTACCCCCGCAGACCATGTGTTCTCATAGCAGGTCAGTCCACGCAGTGTGAAAAACGGCCACTTTGTGCAATCCTGGCTCTGGTCCTCTTATGAAACAGACCTTACGATCAGAAGATTCGATGTCTCAGACATGAATGTCAAAATTAGATTTTGCCAAAAGGTTTTCCATACCACTAACTATCCACCAAAATGTTTTATAAAGCCAGGGGGGGTGTATCATTACCCTATTAATCCAATGTGGTCCCTGTGACTTTGGAGTAACTGAACCGTTAAGGAACCTCCTGCTCACTAGGCTTACTACACAGTGGAAGATGAAGTGCTCCAGATCATATTGGACAGCTAGTAGACTAGGATACAACATGGCTATTTTCTAAGAAGACAAAGGCACAGAATTACCTCTAGATGAGCCTATCCTGGAAAGTGAAGAGCGCCGAAAGGATGGATAACCAAAGTAGCTAATATCTTCTGAAAACATAGCATCAGCATCAATTATGACACTTGGGTGAGCAGAATGAATGTCAGCATCCAGCAGTGACATAAGATCCTCTATAAACACAAGGATCACAAGCCGTCATTAAGCAACATATGAAAACAGAGTGCCATGAGACATTTTACTACAGTCACTAACAACCCAACCACGGAGGCCGCACATCCAATAACAAACACAAGGGCTTTTAATTGTCATTTTAAAAACATTAGGGCTTAGGAACTAAGAACAGCTCTAGCCATGTAATCGGCAGGCCAAGGAAGCCAACACTAACCTCCTGGCAAGTAGGATTCGCTGGCTGTGTCGTCGCCATCATCACCATCTTCGTCGTCTCGGCTCAGGAGATTATTCACCGCTAGGTTCACGTCAAGATTTGTTCGCTGCAGTTCCCTTATAATTACACTGCGAGACTTCCCTTGTAGGACAACCTGGGCCTGCAGGACACAGAGAAACAGGGTTGAGTAGAGAAATCAAACCTCATGGGAGATTAGTTCATCAGCATAAAGAATATGTGCATCCCACATGTGGTCATGTGACCGTTAAAGAGAAGTGCTTTATATCCCACAATGGACCAACCAGTAAAAGGGCTCAGTATGACCAAGTCACAGCAGACTGAGGATCATTTTAGTATGACAGATAACAGGGGAAAGTTTGTGTTCATCATGTAATAGAAAGGGAAATTTGGATAGCAAAACAACAAAGGTTAAAAAGGCAGGTTGAGCAATAAGCTTGTCTAAAAAGGGAGTGCTTCAATATCTGTAGAGTAGAGGATAGCCTTCATGTGTGAAGAAGGTTAAACTAGAAAGTGGGTGCAACCCAGGAGAAGTTCTGGGAAGTTTCTGTGGAGACCTGAGAGAGAGAGAGCAAGTTGGGAGATATCTTGAGGCGACCATGACGAGGATATGTATGCAGTATGCAGGTGCAGTCTGGTTGAGTGCTTTGCAGGTTAGCAAAAGGATTTGGCATTTGAGTCTGTAAAATACAGCCATCTAATGTTTTCACATAAGACATGGGGGAAGTAAACGGATACTTCTGGGAATCTCACAAGCCATGCCATTTTAGAGCTACAAATTCAACCGTTTATACGTTACAAACTTTATTTTAATGCAGGTTAGAAGGGTTTTTTAATGCAGCTCATACCAACCAGTGAAACATCCAGCAAGACCAAATAAATTACAAGTGTTACATGTTCCACATTCACTCTTCCAAACACACATTTATAGAGCAAGGAATGTACTATTGAACATATGACAGCTGCAGACAAAGGCCAACCAGAAATAACAACAGGCACAACAACCAGAAAGGTCTTGTTACAATCTATATGCAATAAGCAAGTGGCAGATACCATTCATCTGCTGTAGCACAGCATTAGTGTCAGGTGAAACTAAGGGGGCAAACTACGCAAAATGCTAGTACACAGAATGACAGCTGTTCAGAGAAAACAAAATATCAGTCATTTACTCCATTTTCTGTGTGACCTGCTCTTCCTTTCTGTGCCCTGACTTACACACATACAATAAACATTCACCCTAATCTCCATCCTTACGCCCTCCTGGCTCCTTCACTCTACCAGCAGCCACCACCTCACCTCCCATTCCCACATCCAAGACTTCCCCCCTCTTCAATGGAATAACCTAACAATTGCTCATTAGACTATCCACCAACCGCCAAGCTGCTCATTAGACTATCCACCAACCGCCAAGCCGTCAAATGCTCCCTCAAACCACACCCTTCCTCATCCTAACCTCTATCCCTATCTTTCCAACTCCTAATTCCATTTCCCTTTCCCCCATATCCTTTTCTCATTTATTTTATACTTAGCTACCCTATCACCCACATTTTCTCTCTCTGCTATATTAGATTGTCCTGTATATGGAAATGAGGGTATAAACAAATGAGATTTTCAACAAACCAGACAAGATTACCTGTGAAATAAGTTCTTCTGGTATAACTGAAGCTGGGATAACAGGCTGGGGCTGACTACCCAGGAGTCCGGAGCCCCTGTCCCTTCCAGTGCGGATAACTCGCGTTTGCCTACGGGAATCCCGAGCGCCAGCTGATGATCGACCAGAGGATCCACCTCCGCTTCCACCCACGCCTGAACTCCAACGACTGCTAACAAATTTGGTGCAAAAAGAGGACATATTAAACTTACAGACATAACTTCTATTTTATACAGTAGGCAAAAACAATAGGTCCTGTATGGACTCCAGTATGCGATGATTAATAATTAATTCTGGCAACAATGATTTTTGAACCTGCTGTGGCTGATTACTCACTAGAGACCACTGCAGAATTTATAGTGATTTCACTATCTAGTTACTGTGCAGATAAGCCAGGTCATCATTAAACACACAGGATCAGTCACACGGGGGTCATGAGACTGACTTGCCAAGACGATAAATTTAGACAGTATAGAAAAATTAATATTTGGCTACCTGGAAAACACACAGCTTTAGCCTTAACCCTGTTATAACTTACCCAAGGGTGTTGCCTGCCAGTCTGCCCAGAGTCTCAGAACCAGACAAAAACCAGGGAGAGTCACTAGTCCGGCCTGGCCTGGAGGTCCTTCCTGCCCCTGAGCCACTGTTCAACTTTGAACTGAAAACGAGAGAGGGAAAATCAGTCAGATGAAAGAAAGAGATAAGGAAGAAATATTCCACCAACTGTTTCATTAAAAAATAAACAATTCCACCACTAGCTGAACGAACCATTGCGGATGGAACATCAGAGTTTATAGTCCATCCTCAGTTTACTATATCCCCAGACAAGACGTGTCACTGTGGGTGGAATTCTCCTCCAAGGCCTGGCATCCCAGGTACAAATGCTCAAGGGCTTGATCTGGCAACATACAAGCCTAAGCGACACCCTTGGGAATTCTGCAGCAACTGTTTCCTAATTGTTACACTGCAGAACTGGCTATAGACCATGAGGAACAGAGATAATGCTTGTAACAGCTGCATAGTAACAATAACACCCTAATGGATGCATTTGCAAGGTGGTGGTGGGGGGGCACCGATACACGTTACAGTGCTATCATGTCCGTTTAAAGCTGGGTACACACTGGAGGGTTACCTGACTATTATCATGCAAATCACATGATTGACTATTGTCAGATAACTCAAAAAACTGCAGTGCAGAATTCCTAATTTTTGTGATCCGCAATGACCGGAGATACCTTCAGTGTGTACCCACTCAGGATATTTCCATTACTATTCTGCACAGGGCCACCTTGTGGTTACGCATATTGTTGCTGCAAAGGTTTATGGGATCAGCAGTAAAATAGGGAGACGTGTGTACAGGGAATTGTTATAGCAGATCAGAGCTTAAAACCTTTGCTGCTTTTTCACAAAATGCCTGATAGGAAGGTAAAACACTGAGGCCCAGATTCTGTTACGTAGTTTTCGTCTTCCGTGCATGGTTTTAAGAATTGAGCTACTACCATGCAAAGTAGCTTATTTCCGCTATCTACGTACCATTTCTGTGCGTAGACTGCGTAAGCATGGTCTAAAGACCGCGTTTGCACAATCTATGTACAGAAATGGAACGTAGGTAGTGTAAATATGCTACTACACATGTGTAGTAGCTCAATTCTTAAGACAGCGTATGTAAGAAAAAAAAACTACGTAACTGTGAATCCGGACCTAAGTGTGCGCCCAGCCTTGCGCTTATGTGCATTTACAAGGATTACTATGCAGAAGCATAGCAAAAACAGTGAAAATGAAGATTATATGTAAGACTATTTGCAACTAATAATGAATCCTGAACAGGAGTAACCCCCATCCCATCCCTCCACAATGTGAGTAATGGCCAGTATACTCGGTCAGTATGAACACTGCCCAACATGAGTGGCAGATTTAGAAGGTGGGGCACATAACATGCAACTAGATTTTTCCTCCAGTCATAGACATTTCAGATGCCGATAGGACCGAACGATCATTAAAGATGCCATGATCTGGATAAAATTAAATGTAAAACTGGATATAAAAAAAAAAACAAAGACTATATTTTTAGTTGACAGCCTATCGAATATAGATCTCCATTATACACTTTTTGAAAAATGTATCCAGTCTTGGAAAGGTCGCTAATCAATAGTACAAGTTAGTGAGCTCAATTACATATAAATATACATATAAATATATGGGTCTTTCCTTCTCTTTAAACCAAAGTCCCTAATCAAATGAGTGAATGGTTATCAACAATATATAAATTGATAACAACCAAATAGAGCAAAATACACCCGTATAAAATTATTTGAATCCTTTAAAATAAAAATAAAAACTACAGTAAGTAACAGAAAAAACAAAAAGAGGTTACAACAAACATTCTATGATATATTAAACATTGCAAAAAATGTACCTGGTGGTTTAACTTATGTAAGAAAGTGTACAAATTATTTGTTACTGTGTATAATACCTGTATATCTGATAACATGCTTCAATAAAAAGATTAAAAAACATTGCAAAAAAATAATAAAAAATAAATAAAGTGATCTGGTTTTTTTTACCCATCATTATTTTCAGGTTTACTTAATTCCAGTCGGTCTGGTTGGACTAAAAAGCCGATTCTGCAGACTCTGCCATCCTAATGTAAGAGAGACATTAAGAAATCAGCAAGGTGGCCACTGGGGAATCTGAGAACACAAACGCAGACACAGAATCGTTTCTTTGGCAGTTTACCTCCAGGAGGAAGGCAGCATGATTTGGTCCAACCACACACTGTTTTATAGTCGTCTGTTCCAGTACGTTCAGAGGGGGGTGGCTGTGTAGAAAACAAAATACCATCATACAGAGACCTTTCTTCAGTACAGAGATGTGGAAGCCATGCCCAGCGATAAAGTATCTGAACAGCTCAGATACAATTTAACGGAACAGAACACTGGATACCAGTAACACAAATACCGGTCGCCTGACAGTGAGCAATTGACGATTACCTATAGAGTGTCTGTAGCAGCCACCACGCTGCCTCTTTTACTCTGGCTCGCCTGCTGAAGCTGCTGGGACAGAAGCACTCAACAGCGCAATTCTGGCAGGAGACCTCCCCTTGAGGATAAACTGCAGCGGTTGTTCCTTAAGCATCATCAGCCAGCACCATATATGTGCGGGTGTTATAATGTATAAACGATTACCCATAAAAAAACAGTCAAAAAGAAAAAGAAACCCTGTGCCTAAAATCATGTGCTGGGGTCTACAAAACAAACATATTATCAAGCCCTGCAGTAACATAGTCAAATAGTTTCATATGGTATAATTTCACCATACATGAACACATCTGCCACTTCCACACCGTAAATACAGCAAGTGTCAAGAACAAGTTAGGAAACTATTCAGATAAGACGCTTGGAAAACAATGCCATCCTATTACAGACAGACTGACCATATTCCACTGGCACTATATATATTGCAAGATAGTGTACTATTCGGCAAACAGCAATGTAGTAAATACAGGAAAGTTATGTATTTTCTATACCAGTTTTTCTACTATTACATTTTGCGCCATTGATAACGTAACAGACTTTACCATAAGTATCATAAAAACACCCACTCACCTGCTTAAGTTGTATTTATTCAGTTTTTCAGATACTTCCCTTAATCTAGAGAATAGAAAAAAATAAGTTTAGTAACCAAAACCTGTGGTAGAAAAATAAAATAATCTTAGCCCCAAGTTCCTGGCTTGCTAATTTAATGTAGATAAGTTTAAGAATGTTTTTGTTTTTTTAAACAATTGTGAGTTATCAATTTTTTCCCCCCTCACTTCATCACGGTGGCTCAGTGAGTAACACTCATGCCTCACAGTGCTGAAGTCCTACGTTCGATTGCCGGACTAGGCCTTATCTGGAGTTTGTATGTTTTCCCTGTGTCTGCGTGGGTTTCCTCCGGGTGCTTGTTTCCTTCCACACTCCAAAAACATGTTGGTACATGTGTTTGTGTTAGGGACCTTAGTATGTAATGCCAATGGGGAAAGGACTTCTCTGTAAATAATAATATAATATATACACAGACTAGGGTTAATTTTTCTGAGTAAGAAGCCAATTAACCTACCTTTTATTTATCCGTGTTTTTACTGTCATTGTTTTATTTGATATTTATTGATTTTTTGGTGTATTAAAGATTACTCCTAGCGCTTCCTTAATTTTTCTAATTTTTTTGTTTTTAAAGGGATTAGTCTCCCCTGGTCAAGCAGCTGGAGTTTTTCTATTAGCATAACATTCACTCTATTTTCTCTTATAGCGCAGTTTCTCGTGTATTAATTAACCTTCCAGCAGGTAGAACATACAAACTCTACACAGATAAGGCCTAGTCCGGGAATCGAACTTATGATCTCAACACTGTGAGGCACAAGTGCTACTCACTGAGCCACCATGTTGCCCTATGTACGTGTAGTAGTAATAATAATGGTCTGGATCCACAGTTACGCAGTTCTCATCTTACGTACGTTGTTTTAATAATTGAGCTAGTACGCATGCCTAGTAGCTTATTTACGCTATCTATGTACCATTTCTGTACAGGGTCTAAAGACAGCGCTTACGCAATCTACGTACAGAAATGGTAAGACGAAAACGACGCAACTGTAAATCCGGACCAATAATATTAAAATCACAACAAGCATAGTCTGTACACACTACATGTTTTTCACGTCTTTAAAGAAGCAATTAGTTTTGTACTTTGCTACAATAAAGCATGATCACTGCAGCATACATGCTATTGTTCCAAACACTCGTTTATTGTACGATTAGAACATTAATCCTGAGAAAAACTATATGATGCCTAACCAGCTTCCCCAAAATGCTGTCAACGCATAGGCAATGCGAGCCAAAGCATACTGGGACTTGTAGTATCACAAAACATGGAGAGGCACAGTTTGGCCAAGTCTGGCCTAGAAAACGCGTATTACTGCCATTCTGGGGTTAACAGCATCTACCAAAATGCAAACTTATGGCCCATCCTGGGGGTTTTTCATGTCTCTTCAGGTTTTGGAAAGTATAGAAGAAGAACCTCTTCTACCAATAGGTATTTGTGAGAGAAGCCATTCAAAAACCACAAGATCCATATTGTAACCCAAAAATGCAAGAAAATCACGTGTGGAAGCTCCAGTGTTTACATAAGTCTACTGAATGTATAAAAACAAAGTATTTCTAAAGAAGATTGCTGGAATACAATAATACATCACGGAAACGCTGCCAGGAGAAAGGAGTAATAACCTATTATAAACCGGAATTCAGTTTCCATAACTGTGCACTAAATAAAGTGACCAATTTCCAAACAATTATAAAAATCACAATCAACGTGTTATTTTTGCATTGAAAGACATTAAGAGACTGCTAAACCAGCCATCGGCCTAATATTATCAGCCCTCAGAGCAGAGCAGTGCCCCACAAAAAACTGTCAAGACAACCTTTGCCTCTCACAAGATGACCTGTCAGACACTTGTAGCTGCAGACAACACTTAAAAATAATGATTATCTCTGCAGTTTGAGGACTGATAAAGGTTAAGAGCCTTTGCCAGATCCATGCAGGATGAATTGTGTATAAGCATTGTACCTGCTGCGGTCTCCATAGTTACCGTTGACATTTGTATATTGCTGTTATTGCTTTAGAGAAAATCACTCATTTCACTCTATTTAGGACTAAATATTTCAGAATAGCAAAAGCAGCCAAGTCTACAAATACACAACACAAAGTTTTGATTTGAGAACCAAATCCACAAAACTTTTTTCTTTTTTTGCATATAAAAGTTTTTGTCTTCAGGTTTGAACAAATGCTAAATGAGCCAAATAGAAGAAAAAACCTTGGGACCAGTGGAATGGTCATTTAACGTCAGGCTAATAACCAGCTTAATGTGAATTGGTCATTGATGTATAAGAACATTTCAGATCGGTTTTATAAATGTGGCTTATCTTGCAGTAGGATATTCCACTCTGTATTTTCAGCATATAACTCTGCTCTCTTGTTAGTTTGCATCTGAGAGTACAGCTACAGAAGTGTGCACAAGGGCAGGGTTATGAACACTCCAACAGCGTAAAGGGAGTAAAGTGAATTTCAAAAACCAAGTAGGGTTAAAAAAAAAAAATAAATAATAAGTCAGGGAAGACACTTAAGATGCAGGAGGTATCAAAGGTAAATTTAAGGGCCTGATTCAATTAGCTTCGCACCTGCATTATTTGCAATGCAAAGCCAATTGTGCAAATTTTATTTTATTTATTCGCACCTCATAGGGACGCGCATAAAAATCAGCTACTGTAATAGACGTGAAAGTTCATACCGCAAGCTTTTCCCTGTCTATCACGGGCCGTGAAGCAATCATTAACGGCAGGAGTACAGAGGTATAAATGAGGCACTGCTGCCATCTTGTTTCATTGCACCGTTTGGCAACATGGGATACTGGTGCTGGTATGGTACAACTACTGATTTCAAGATTTAGGTAAATGGTAGATTAAGGAAACTTTTTAGTTTTTATAGTCCCATTATTCACACAAAAACCTGAAAACTTCAACCATCCTGACAGCATGCATGACTAACAGCAGAATAGCTTATAGCATCAAAGTTGTAAAGACTTTTCATGGTTTGAGTGATTGATATATAGGGTGATGATTTTCGGAAGCAATGTGCAGTTTGCTCAGTGTTTCAGTCATAGGACCGGATACAGCAAAACAGTCAATTTACACATTCTGATTACACAAGTACTGAGGGACTGCATTCTGCGCATGCGTGCACGTGTTGGTTAAGTATCAGAACGCGATACATTCTGGATTCCGTGCTGGAAGCCTAGGGCAGGACAACCCGCCATGTATACAGTGTTTTTGCATGGTGGTGGGTGGGGGGCATATAAATTGTACAGTAAGGGCTGGTTAAGCGCTTACGCATGATTCTTCATTATGCGCCAGACCCATTTTACGTGGGGCATGTGCGTAAATGTGAAAGTAAGGTCCAGAGTACAGAAGTGCTGTACATGCGAGGGGAGCGTAAGGAATTTAGGTTTGCAGTCAACTTTGCTTCTCCTGCGGAGGAGTTCTGCTCGCATAACATGCTTAAATCCTGATCCAAACCATATACTTCAAGCAAAGCTCACTTCTATGGAACAGCAATCCTTACACTTCCC
The DNA here is from genome assembly GCA_011038615.1 of Limnodynastes dumerilii. Taxonomy (NCBI): domain Eukaryota; kingdom Metazoa; phylum Chordata; class Amphibia; order Anura; family Limnodynastidae; genus Limnodynastes; species Limnodynastes dumerilii. The sequence goes on from WWET01000517.1 coordinate 442,373, forward strand.
TTCAGTATATGCTAATCTCCCAACAAGAGCAAAATAAACAGCACTGCTATAATACAGTAATCAAAGCACAGTCCAATATCATGCAATGAGACATGCCCATATAAACAAAGACTCTGCATTTCCCTTTGGTCGGTGAGGAGATGAGACCTGAGGAAGCAGTTATCATGGGATTTCCATGTTCTGTATTATGTGTAACATGCATAATACATCTTTGTGTCACACACTGTATTTAGTTTTTATTCCATTCTATCTTTCAGAATATTGGTCACTATCAGCAGCAGTGACAAAGGGTAGGGTTTCTTGGATTGTTTTGTTATGTTTTATATGTGTAAACATTCAACAAAAACTTACTGAATATATGTTTGTTTTAAAAAAAATAGACTCCACATTTAATAAACAGACTAAGGCAAAGTTTTGGTCAAATATATTATTAAGGGTCATTAATGACCTTTTGTAGCACCACACATTTACTTTTGAGCAGATGACCCAATTTTACAGGGATGCTTTATCCAATAGTAGGTGTGCCATGAATGGGGGCAAGTATGAATTACGCATATTTGGAAACATTTCAATTTGTAGGACATTATTAAAAGAGAAAGTATGAGCGAGATAAAGCTTAGCTGAGGAGATTAGGGGACAACTACGCACAAAAAAATATCAGGTGTGTGAGGTGCCACATGTATATTACAGATAGGCACACTGGGATATTGTTGGGCGTTTTGCTAAATAGCAAGAAGCTAGTTAGTAAAACGTCTATCAGACTGCCACTAAAAACACAGGTTTTTGGCGGCAATCTGAGAGGTAGCAGGGTCCTGGTACCCAGTCTAATAACCCAGATTTCAGACAGAAAAGAAGGGGGTTTTCCCATGTCTGGTGGTAATGTGAAAGGTGCTGAGCCAGGTTTTTCAACCAGGGTCTCACCGAATGCACCCGATCGAGGGGATTTGTTCACTCTTGCTATGCAACAGTAAACAACTGCCTCCCCAGAGCCACAGCCCCTTCACAATGTCAGGCCAAACCCGGGACCCAGAATTTCCCTGTTCTACCCAGGAGTGTTCTAAAGGACCCACCCGGATTATTTATATTTTTCGCCAGATTGAAAAACCCGAGTTATTGCCAGGGTGGTGACGGGAAAGCGGCTTTACTTGAAACATTCTAAAACACTTGTCCATTTTTCCCCCATTACATGAGCCTTGTATTCCAACTACAAAAATCACATTGTATATAATTAAAGCTAAAACAAGAAAAAAAAATTCAACCCAACTTTCTTACAGGAAAAAAAACCTGGCATTTTACTGCAATATTCATAGGAAACCTCTCTCTACGGGACATCTGAAGTCTTAGGCCACCTCTGTTATTCTGGCAACACTCATCAGAATACTCCTCCAGCTTTCTTAGGTTTAACCTCCCTTCATTGTCTGCCTCAGCTAATAACCTCAGTATTTTAAAGATTCTTTTTATGGGATTGGACAGATGCATTTGCAAGCCAAATCAGATCCAACATAAATAAAGGCAAAGAACATATGTGCAAAGAAATATATGACAAAAGAATGAAAATAAAATCCATGTCTGTACTGAAGGGTCAGGATGGCATGCATTTGTAAGTAGATACACTTATAAAAGTACATATTTACACCCTATTTTAATGTTATAAAAGTGGATGTAAAATGTAACGCAATTAAATTGGTTGCTGAAAGTTAATAAAATTATTATATACCAGGACAAGCAAACCCTAAGTGCCAATTTTTTTATTATTTTTTTTTAAACTGAAAACAGTGGCTTGTTCAGACTTTCTAAGTGTGTCTTTAATCCTACTAAAACGTTCAAGGAAAATACACCAGAAATTTATTATGGAGGAGAGGGTCTAAAACAAGATGTAAGAAAAACTAAAACTGGAAACATATGATATGACCCTTGTAAGAAATGCTAGTGACATGTGTCTATGTAGCTAACAGAAAGGTGTTATTCATAGACGTAAAACATTGCACGTAATGTGTCCTCATTGTGTAAACTAAAACATTTTAGCTACGAAAACCCAAAACGTCATCGCTTTATACATATTTTCTCTAGAAGTATGGAAGGAGAGGCTGTAATAGAAAGACCATGCAGAGACTGACTGTATCCCATGTGGTTGGGCCTTCTCCAAGCAACACGTGACAAGGCAGCTCCAAATTATGTTACCAGGTCAAAATTTACTGACACACATCAAAGGCCAGAGAGCCTCCATGTAACAGTCTAAGAAAACAAAATCCTTTGCTTGACAATGTATTTTAAAACACTAAATTAGTCTACAGGCTTGCGTTTCAGAAACAAATTTAGCTGACACTTTTGACATGGAATGTAGTGTATCTTCAAAACAGCTTTAAGCCAAATATAGTGCCTTAAAGATAGTTTGTGTATTCTGTCGTGTTGCTACCTTATAAAACATTATGCAGAATAAAAGCTTAATGAATTTGTAATTAAACTTGTACATAGTACAGAATTGAAAAAAACAAAATTAACAAAAGTTAATCAACTTGCCCAACATCAATAACTCTTCTACAGTGCCCATATTTAACTTGAGACCCAGAGTGGACCAATCAGTTACAACTAGCCCAAAACAACAACGCTTTACAAAAACATAGACCTCACGTGACAACAATAACGTTAATCCATGTGCCCAAGACACGTGAGAACATCAAAAATGAAATATCAACCTGTCAGACTGGCTTATAATGATAGCATGAGGTGTGACTGTTATCCTTGCTACCAAAGGCATTTGATGTTATTAGCCAAGTTCACTGACAATACTAAGTAAGAAACAATAGACCCAGGCAACAAGTGATCAGATACAATTAACTATTATCATTATTATAGGCAAAGGTTTTATATCATTAAAAATGGGGATTAAAGCTATACCAGAGCTCAGTTTCAAAAAATGATATTAATTTATAAGAGAAATCTTTAAGTGACTAAGCAATAGATCCATTAAAGATACATTTGCTACTGTGTGTGTGTGTATATGTATATGTATGTATACACACACATCAATCACCATGATGATAAACAGTATTGAGTATATATATATATATACTCCATGATATCACCCTAATATTGAGGTAATACTATAAATACACACACTCATATAACACCAAGTTGATAAATGATGTTGAGTGTATATACTCTATGATGGTATTATAATATTTGGATATACATATATAAATCCAAATGTGTGTATGTATGTGTAATATA
>WWET01000517.1:448128-471703 GCA_011038615.1 Limnodynastes dumerilii
TAGGGAAACAGGAGAAAGGGGAAATAAATCCTGGACACAGACAGATAGGGCATAAAGCTGGCTGGGCGGACACAAAGAGGTGGCAATAAGATTGGCTGGATACAAAGAGGGGGCAATAAGGCTGGTTGAATACACAGGAAGGGGATATAAAGCTGACTGGACACAGAAATAGGGAACAATGAAGCTGATTGGACAAAAATAAAGAGGGGGCAATGAGGTTGGCTGGACACAGAAGGAGGAGACAATCAGGATGACTGGATACACATAAAGAGGAAATAAGGCTGAGTGGACACAGAAGGAGGGGCAATAAGGCTGGTTGGACAAACAAAAGAAGGAGCCAATAAGGCTGACTGGACAGAAATAAAGAGGGAGCCAATAAGGTTGGCTGAACACAGAAGGGGGGGTATTAAGGCTGAATAGACAAAGGAGGTGGCAGTAAGGCTGGGTGGACATAGATAAAGAGGTGGCAATAAGATTGGCTGGGTGCTAAGAGGGGGCAATAAAACGGGATGGAAACAGAAGAAAGGGGCAATAAAGCTGGTTGAATACACAGAAGGAGGGGGTATAAAGCTGACTGGATACAGAAAGAGAGCAATAAGGCTGGTTGGACAAACGGAGGAACAATAAGGCTGAATGGACAAAAATAAAGAAGGGGCATTAAGGCTGTCTGGACACAAAAGGAGGGGGCCATAAGGCTGACAGGATACACATAAAGAGGCAATAAGGCTGGATGGACAAACATAATGTCACAAACTCCGCGGCTGATGCCGCACTTACCCGTTCCTCAGACCGCCGTCGGCATCCTCGTCTCAGCGTCGGAGGCCGTCACTAGTTCAGTGACAGCCTCCACACTTACCATCCACGGCGCGGAGTCCCGGTTCAGCTGCTATACTTACTCTGGTCGGCGTCCCACGTGAAGTTTGGAGCCGGAGCTCCGGTACATGGGCGCCGCCATCTTGGATCAGTAATCCAGCTCCAGCTCTGCAATCCAGCTCCAGTTTTGCAATCCAGCTCCAGCTCTGCAATCCAGCTCCAGTTTTGCAATCCAGCTCCAGCTCTGCAATCCAGCTCCAGTTTTGCAATCCAGCTCCAGCTCTGCAATCCAGCTCCAGTTTTGCAATCCAGCTCCAGCTCTGCAATCCAGCTCCAGTTTTGCAATCCAGCTCCAGCTCTGCAATCCAGCTCCAGTTTTGCAATCCAGCTCCAGCTCTGCAATCCAGCTCCAGTTTTGCAATCCAGCTCCAGCTCTGCAATCCAGCTCCAGTTTTGCAATCCAGCTCCAGCTCTGCAATCCAGCTCCAGTTTTGCAATCCAGCTCCAGCTCTGCAATCCAGCTCCAGTTTTGCAATCCAGCTCCAGCTCTGCAATCCAGCTCCAGTTTTGCAATCCAGCTCCAGCTCTGCAATCCAGCTCCAGTTTTGCAATCCAGCTCCAGCTCTGCAATCCAGCTCCAGTTTTGCAATCCAGCTCCAGCTCTGCAATCCAGCTCCAGTTTTGCAATCCAGCTCCAGCTCTGCAATCCAGCTCCAGTTTTGCAATCCAGCTCCAGCTCTGCAATCCAGCTCCAGTTTTGCAATCCAGCTCCAGCTCTGCAATCCAGCTCCAGTTTTGCAATCCAGCTCCAGCTCTGCAATCCAGCTCCAGTTTTGCAATCCAGCTCCAGCTCTGCAATCCAGCTCCAGTTTTGCAATCCAGCTCCAGCTCTGCAATCCAGCTCCAGTTTTGCAATCCAGCTCCAGCTCTGCAATCCAGCTCCAGTTTTGCAATCCAGCTCCAGCTCTGCAATCCAGCTCCAGTTTTGCAATCCAGCTCCAGCTCTGCAATCCAGCTCCAGTTTTGCAATCCAGCTCCAGCTCTGCAATCCAGCTCCAGTTTTGCAATCCAGCTCCAGCTCTGCAATCCAGCTCCAGTTTTGCAATCCAGCTCCAGCTCTGCAATCCAGCTCCAGTTTTGCAATCCAGCTCCAGCTCTGCAATCCAGCTCCAGTTTTGCAATCCAGCTCCAGCTCTGCAATCCAGCTCCAGTTTTGCAATCCAGCTCCAGCTCTGCAATCCAGCTCCAGTTTTGCAATCCAGCTCCAGCTCTGCAATCCAGCTCCAGTTTTGCAATCCAGCTCCAGCTCTGCAATCCAGCTCCAGTTTTGCAATCCAGCTCCAGCTCTGCAATCCAGCTCCAGTTTTGCAATCCAGCTCCAGCTCTGCAATCCAGCTCCAGTTTTGCAATCCAGCTCCAGCTCTGCAATCCAGCTCCAGTTTTGCAATCCAGCTCCAGCTCTGCAATCCAGCTCCAGTTTTGCAATCCAGCTCCAGCTCTGCAATCCAGCTCCAGTTTTGCAATCCAGCTCCAGCTCTGCAATCCAGCTCCAGTTTTGCAATCCAGCTCCAGCTCTGCAATCCAGCTCCAGTTTTGCAATCCAGCTCCAGCTCTGCAATCCAGCTCCAGTTTTGCAATCCAGCTCCAGCTCTGCAATCCAGCTCCAGTTTTGCAATCCAGCTCCAGCTCTGCAATCCAGCTCCAGTTTTGCAATCCAGCTCCAGCTCTGCAATCCAGCTCCAGTTTTGCAATCCAGCTCCAGCTCTGCAATCCAGCTCCAGTTTTGCAATCCAGCTCCAGCTCTGCAATCCAGCTCCAGTTTTGCAATCCAGCTCCAGCTCTGCAATCCAGCTCCAGTTTTGCAATCCAGCTCCAGCTCTGCAATCCAGCTCCAGTTTTGCAATCCAGCTCCAGCTCTGCAATCCAGCTCCAGTTTTGCAATCCAGCTCCAGCTCTGCAATCCAGCTCCAGTTTTGCAATCCAGCTCCAGCTCTGCAATCCAGCTCCAGTTTTGCAATCCAGCTCCAGCTCTGCAATCCAGCTCCAGTTTTGCAATCCAGCTCCAGCTCTGCAATCCAGCTCCAGTTTTGCAATCCAGCTCCAGCTCTGCAATCCAGCTCCAGTTTTGCAATCCAGCTCCAGCTCTGCAATCCAGCTCCAGTTTTGCAATCCAGCTCCAGCTCTGCAATCCAGCTCCAGTTTTGCAATCCAGCTCCAGCTCTGCAATCCAGCTCCAGTTTTGCAATCCAGCTCCAGCTCTGCAATCCAGCTCCAGTTTTGCAATCCAGCTCCAGCTCTGCAATCCAGCTCCAGTTTTGCAATCCAGCTCCAGCTCTGCAATCCAGCTCCAGTTTTGCAATCCAGCTCCAGCTCTGCAATCCAGCTCCAGTTTTGCAATCCAGCTCCAGCTCTGCAATCCAGCTCCAGTTTTGCAATCCAGCTCCAGCTCTGCAATCCAGCTCCAGTTTTGCAATCCAGCTCCAGCTCTGCAATCCAGCTCCAGTTTTGCAATCCAGCTCCAGCTCTGCAATCCAGCTCCAGTTTTGCAATCCAGCTCCAGCTCTGCAATCCAGCTCCAGTTTTGCAATCCAGCTCCAGCTCTGCAATCCAGCTCCAGTTTTGCAATCCAGCTCCAGCTCTGCAATCCAGCTCCAGTTTTGCAATCCAGCTCCAGCTCTGCAATCCAGCTCCAGTTTTGCAATCCAGCTCCAGCTCTGCAATCCAGCTCCAGTTTTGCAATCCAGCTCCAGCTCTGCAATCCAGCTCCAGTTTTGCAATCCAGCTCCAGCTCTGCAATCCAGCTCCAGTTTTGCAATCCAGCTCCAGCTCTGCAATCCAGCTCCAGTTTTGCAATCCAGCTCCAGCTCTGCAATCCAGCTCCAGTTTTGCAATCCAGCTCCAGCTCTGCAATCCAGCTCCAGTTTTGCAATCCAGCTCCAGCTCTGCAATCCAGCTCCAGTTTTGCAATCCAGCTCCAGCTCTGCAATCCAGCTCCAGTTTTGCAATCCAGCTCCAGCTCTGCAATCCAGCTCCAGTTTTGCAATCCAGCTCCAGCTCTGCAATCCAGCTCCAGTTTTGCAATCCAGCTCCAGCTCTGCAATCCAGCTCCAGTTTTGCAATCCAGCTCCAGCTCTGCAATCCAGCTCCAGTTTTGCAATCCAGCTCCAGCTCTGCAATCCAGCTCCAGTTTTGCAATCCAGCTCCAGCTCTGCAATCCAGCTCCAGTTTTGCAATCCAGCTCCAGCTCTGCAATCCAGCTCCAGTTTTGCAATCCAGCTCCAGCTCTGCAATCCAGCTCCAGTTTTGCAATCCAGCTCCAGCTCTGCAATCCAGCTCCAGTTTTGCAATCCAGCTCCAGCTCTGCAATCCAGCTCCAGTTTTGCAATCCAGCTCCAGCTCTGCAATCCAGCTCCAGTTTTGCAATCCAGCTCCAGCTCTGCAATCCAGCTCCAGTTTTGCAATCCAGCTCCAGCTCTGCAATCCAGCTCCAGTTTTGCAATCCAGCTCCAGCTCTGCAATCCAGCTCCAGTTTTGCAATCCAGCTCCAGCTCTGCAATCCAGCTCCAGTTTTGCAATCCAGCTCCAGCTCTGCAATCCAGCTCCAGTTTTGCAATCCAGCTCCAGCTCTGCAATCCAGCTCCAGTTTTGCAATCCAGCTCCAGCTCTGCAATCCAGCTCCAGTTTTGCAATCCAGCTCCAGCTCTGCAATCCAGCTCCAGTTTTGCAATCCAGCTCCAGCTCTGCAATCCAGCTCCAGTTTTGCAATCCAGCTCCAGCTCTGCAATCCAGCTCCAGTTTTGCAATCCAGCTCCAGCTCTGCAATCCAGCTCCAGTTTTGCAATCCAGCTCCAGCTCTGCAATCCAGCTCCAGTTTTGCAATCCAGCTCCAGCTCTGCAATCCAGCTCCAGTTTTGCAATCCAGCTCCAGCTCTGCAATCCAGCTCCAGTTTTGCAATCCAGCTCCAGCTCTGCAATCCAGCTCCAGTTTTGCAATCCAGCTCCAGCTCTGCAATCCAGCTCCAGTTTTGCAATCCAGCTCCAGCTCTGCAATCCAGCTCCAGTTTTGCAATCCAGCTCCAGCTCTGCAATCCAGCTCCAGTTTTGCAATCCAGCTCCAGCTCTGCAATCCAGCTCCAGTTTTGCAATCCAGCTCCAGCTCTGCAATCCAGCTCCAGTTTTGCAATCCAGCTCCAGCTCTGCAATCCAGCTCCAGTTTTGCAATCCAGCTCCAGCTCTGCAATCCAGCTCCAGTTTTGCAATCCAGCTCCAGCTCTGCAATCCAGCTCCAGTTTTGCAATCCAGCTCCAGCTCTGCAATCCAGCTCCAGTTTTGCAATCCAGCTCCAGCTCTGCAATCCAGCTCCAGTTTTGCAATCCAGCTCCAGCTCTGCAATCCAGCTCCAGTTTTGCAATCCAGCTCCAGCTCTGCAATCCAGCTCCAGTTTTGCAATCCAGCTCCAGCTCTGCAATCCAGCTCCAGTTTTGCAATCCAGCTCCAGCTCTGCAATCCAGCTCCAGTTTTGCAATCCAGCTCCAGCTCTGCAATCCAGCTCCAGTTTTGCAATCCAGCTCCAGCTCTGCAATCCAGCTCCAGTTTTGCAATCCAGCTCCAGCTCTGCAATCCAGCTCCAGTTTTGCAATCCAGCTCCAGCTCTGCAATCCAGCTCCAGTTTTGCAATCCAGCTCCAGCTCTGCAATCCAGCTCCAGTTTTGCAATCCAGCTCCAGCTCTGCAATCCAGCTCCAGTTTTGCAATCCAGCTCCAGCTCTGCAATCCAGCTCCAGTTTTGCAATCCAGCTCCAGCTCTGCAATCCAGCTCCAGTTTTGCAATCCAGCTCCAGCTCTGCAATCCAGCTCCAGTTTTGCAATCCAGCTCCAGCTCTGCAATCCAGCTCCAGTTTTGCAATCCAGCTCCAGCTCTGCAATCCAGCTCCAGTTTTGCAATCCAGCTCCAGCTCTGCAATCCAGCTCCAGTTTTGCAATCCAGCTCCAGCTCTGCAATCCAGCTCCAGTTTTGCAATCCAGCTCCAGCTCTGCAATCCAGCTCCAGTTTTGCAATCCAGCTCCAGCTCTGCAATCCAGCTCCAGTTTTGCAATCCAGCTCCAGCTCTGCAATCCAGCTCCAGTTTTGCAATCCAGCTCCAGCTCTGCAATCCAGCTCCAGTTTTGCAATCCAGCTCCAGCTCTGCAATCCAGCTCCAGTTTTGCAATCCAGCTCCAGCTCTGCAATCCAGCTCCAGTTTTGCAATCCAGCTCCAGCTCTGCAATCCAGCTCCAGTTTTGCAATCCAGCTCCAGCTCTGCAATCCAGCTCCAGTTTTGCAATCCAGCTCCAGCTCTGCAATCCAGCTCCAGTTTTGCAATCCAGCTCCAGCTCTGCAATCCAGCTCCAGTTTTGCAATCCAGCTCCAGCTCTGCAATCCAGCTCCAGTTTTGCAATCCAGCTCCAGCTCTGCAATCCAGCTCCAGTTTTGCAATCCAGCTCCAGCTCTGCAATCCAGCTCCAGTTTTGCAATCCAGCTCCAGCTCTGCAATCCAGCTCCAGTTTTGCAATCCAGCTCCAGCTCTGCAATCCAGCTCCAGTTTTGCAATCCAGCTCCAGCTCTGCAATCCAGCTCCAGTTTTGCAATCCAGCTCCAGCTCTGCAATCCAGCTCCAGTTTTGCAATCCAGCTCCAGCTCTGCAATCCAGCTCCAGTTTTGCAATCCAGCTCCAGCTCTGCAATCCAGCTCCAGTTTTGCAATCCAGCTCCAGCTCTGCAATCCAGCTCCAGTTTTGCAATCCAGCTCCAGCTCTGCAATCCAGCTCCAGTTTTGCAATCCAGCTCCAGCTCTGCAATCCAGCTCCAGTTTTGCAATCCAGCTCCAGCTCTGCAATCCAGCTCCAGTTTTGCAATCCAGCTCCAGCTCTGCAATCCAGCTCCAGTTTTGCAATCCAGCTCCAGCTCTGCAATCCAGCTCCAGTTTTGCAATCCAGCTCCAGCTCTGCAATCCAGCTCCAGTTTTGCAATCCAGCTCCAGCTCTGCAATCCAGCTCCAGTTTTGCAATCCAGCTCCAGCTCTGCAATCCAGCTCCAGTTTTGCAATCCAGCTCCAGCTCTGCAATCCAGCTCCAGTTTTGCAATCCAGCTCCAGCTCTGCAATCCAGCTCCAGTTTTGCAATCCAGCTCCAGCTCTGCAATCCAGCTCCAGTTTTGCAATCCAGCTCCAGCTCTGCAATCCAGCTCCAGTTTTGCAATCCAGCTCCAGCTCTGCAATCCAGCTCCAGTTTTGCAATCCAGCTCCAGCTCTGCAATCCAGCTCCAGTTTTGCAATCCAGCTCCAGCTCTGCAATCCAGCTCCAGTTTTGCAATCCAGCTCCAGCTCTGCAATCCAGCTCCAGTTTTGCAATCCAGCTCCAGCTCTGCAATCCAGCTCCAGTTTTGCAATCCAGCTCCAGCTCTGCAATCCAGCTCCAGTTTTGCAATCCAGCTCCAGCTCTGCAATCCAGCTCCAGTTTTGCAATCCAGCTCCAGCTCTGCAATCCAGCTCCAGTTTTGCAATCCAGCTCCAGCTCTGCAATCCAGCTCCAGTTTTGCAATCCAGCTCCAGCTCTGCAATCCAGCTCCAGTTTTGCAATCCAGCTCCAGCTCTGCAATCCAGCTCCAGTTTTGCAATCCAGCTCCAGCTCTGCAATCCAGCTCCAGTTTTGCAATCCAGCTCCAGCTCTGCAATCCAGCTCCAGTTTTGCAATCCAGCTCCAGCTCTGCAATCCAGCTCCAGTTTTGCAATCCAGCTCCAGCTCTGCAATCCAGCTCCAGTTTTGCAATCCAGCTCCAGCTCTGCAATCCAGCTCCAGTTTTGCAATCCAGCTCCAGCTCTGCAATCCAGCTCCAGTTTTGCAATCCAGCTCCAGCTCTGCAATCCAGCTCCAGTTTTGCAATCCAGCTCCAGCTCTGCAATCCAGCTCCAGCTCTGCAATCCAGCTCCAGCTCTGCAGTCCAGCTCCAGCTCTGCAGTCCAGCTCCAGCTCTGCAGTCCAGCTCCAGCTCTGCAGTCCAGCTCCAGCTCTGCAGTCCAGCTCCAGCTCTGCAGTCCAGCTCCAGCTCTGCAGTCCAGCTCCAGCTCTGCAGTCCAGCTCCAGCTCTGCAGTCCAGCTCCAGCTCTGCAGTCCAGCTCCAGCTCTGCAGTCCAGCTCCAGCTCTGCAGTCCAGCTCCAGCTCTGCAGTCCAGCTCCAGCTCTGCAGTCCAGCTCCAGCTCTGCAGTCCAGCTCCAGCTCTGCAGTCCAGCTCCAGCTCTGCAGTCCAGCTCCAGCTCTGCAGTCCAGCTCCAGCTCTGCAGTCCAGCTCCAGCTCTGCAGTCCAGCTCCAGCTCTGCAGTCCAGCTCCAGCTCTGCAGTCCAGCTCCAGCTCTGCAGTCCAGCTCCAGCTCTGCAGTCCAGCTCCAGCTCTGCAGTCCAGCTCCAGCTCTGCAGTCCAGCTCCAGCTCTGCAGTCCAGCTCCAGCTCTGCAGTCCAGCTCCAGCTCTGCAGTCCAGCTCCAGCTCTGCAGTCCAGCTCCAGCTCTGCAGTCCAGCTCCAGCTCTGCAGTCCAGCTCCAGCTCTGCAATCCAGCTCCAGCTCTGCAGTCCAGCTCCAGCTCTGCAATCCAGCTCCAGCTCTGCAGTCCAGCTCCAGCTTTGCAATCCAGCTCCAGCTTCGCAGAACTACTCCAAGTTTCCTTCGCACCCCAGTCTCATTTAACAGACTTTATTTCTAGTCCTGTCCTCGTTCATCATTGGACTCTGGTTCATTACCTGTTGAGTTTTCGGACTTGTTCGCATTGTATTCCTCTTGCTGCTAACCTAGTATTGCCTCAGGTTATCCTATTGTACCCACTGTATGCACCACTCGTATATTAAACCAGCCAGCTTTCATTTTACATCCGCTTCTCTGTCTCAGTCCCTGGAACCCGTAACCGATCCCTCCAAACCCTTGAATGTGACACATAAGAAGGGGCCAATAAGGCTGACTGGACACAAAGAAGTGGGGCAATAAGACTGGCTGGACACAGAAGGAGGCAATAAGGAGAATGGACACAGAAGGAGGGGGTAATAAGGATGGATGGACACACACATAAAGAGGTATCAATAATACTGTTTGGACACAAAGGGCCTGATCCAGAGCTACGCTTGCTGTAAGTACATCCAGCGTAGCCCTGGAGCACACCACGACACCCCCCTGTGGCTGGCGTACCCACTGTTACGCCGGCTGAAGGCTACCTTAACTTTAGCCGGCGTAACAGTAGGTAATTACGCTGGCCACAGGGTCTTAACTTCCCTCTATCCCTCATTTACATACCTTCCCCCGCCTTCCTTCCGTAACGGTTGCGTAGTTACGGCGAGGAACGCCCCCCTCGCCGTAACTTCTGCAACAGTTAGGGACACCAGATCTTAAGGATTGGGTTTCCCTAACTACGCCGGACAACATCTGCCCGGCGCATGTGCAGAACGGCAGAAATGCTTTTCTTACGCATATGGCTGCCGTAACTAGTACGGCGGCCGTAGCTCTGGATCAGCCCCAAAGAGTGGTTAGACACAGATAAAAAGGCAATAAGGCTGGTTGTATACACAGAAGGAGGGGGTATAAAGAAGACTGGACACGGAAGGAGGGGTTATAAGGCTGGTTAGACAAATAGGAGGCAACAATAAGGCTGACTAGACACACAGAAAGAGGCAATTAGGCTAGCTGGGCACAGAGAGGACAATAGGGCTGGTTGGACAAACGTGGCAATAAGGCTGACTGGATACAATTAAAGAGGGTGACAATAAGGCTGGCTGGACACAGAGAAGAAGGGGCATTGAGACTGACTGGTCACACAGGAAGAAGGGACAATGGGCCTGATCTAGAACTACGCTTCGAAGCGATTTTACGCATGGCGGAGACGTAAAATCGCTGTTTAGAAGGCACTGCACATGCGCACCATAGAAAATACGCACATTCACGTAGCGTAATTGTGAACGTATGGGCCATTCACGTATTTGTCACGTAAATACTTAAGTGTGGGCGTGCCAATTTTACGTGAGTCAACAATACATTCCAATTACGTGAAGTAGGTGGAGGTTTATATTAAAAGTGTACAGTATGGGCGTGCTAAGCGGCGTACGTTCACGTAGTCTATACGTCCGTTAGCGGACGTACGCTGTTACGTGTGAAAAAGTTAAGGTAGGGTTTGGGTAAGGGGTGTGCCGAGGGGAGTGTAGCGAACTTACATGCACGAAAATACGCTCCGCGAATAAACGTACGGCACACGTAGTTCTGGATCTACCCCAATAAGGCTAAATGGACACAAATAAGGAGGGGGCATAAATTCTAGCCCAAGGAGAGGCGAAATTGGATGGCTGTAGATACACACACATGGAGGGGGGAGATTGGATGGCTCTAGAGGCACACAAGAAGGCAGGAAAGGTTGACTGCAGAGACACAGAAAATAATAGCAATAACTAGGATGCAATGTGTATTATATGGTGATAACTAGGATGCAATGTGTAATGTATGGCGATAACTAGGATGCAATTTGTATTGTATAGCGATAACTAGTATGCAATGTGTATGGTATGGTGATACTAGGGTGCAATGTGTATGGTATGGCAATATTGTATGGTGATCAGTAGTATGTTCTCTGCCTTGTATATACGTCAGTAGGATACTCACTGTAATTATATGGGCCACTGTAACTGAAAACTAAAAGTATAACGCTCTACTTCAGAGTCACCTCCCTAAAAGTTTTTTGGCTTTAATGTGGGCAAACTTCAGTGAGTGGACTGTGTTCCCAGGTGTCGGTGATGCTATTACCCTTCTCTCCATAATAGTAACGATAGCAAAACAGGTCATTCTGAAAAACTGGATCAAGCCTTCCCCTCCATTCTTAGCAACTGTGAAGGAGATGTTATTGGAATGCCTTTACATAGATAGGAGAGATTCTCTCCCCGACATCGAGAAAGACATATATAAATTCTACAACAAATGGGGTACCTACATAGAATTCCTCCTGTCTGAGCAAAGGGCACATATTTTAAAATTGTTCGAATCCACTGATTGGTATATATATAAATATGGGAGATTTACCCCTAATTTGTAGAGGTGTCGTGCGTCACCCTGGGATTTCTTGTCTTATATGCCAGTCGTTCCTGCCTAATTAAAATGCTTTGAGAATTTATTTACCAGAGAACAAAAATGACAGACACAGGCTTGTCCAGTCAAAAGCATTGTTCTATTTTATTACAGTTAAGATTAAATTTTTATAGCACTCTGGTCATTAAACTTTTATGAGGAAACCTAATCTACATAATGTTCTATAATTCGCTGAATTATCTATCTTGATTACACGTAACTACTACAGCTAATAAATATTAAAACACATAACGTAAGACTAAGGCCCATATTAGGGCGGTTACACTCTCCGCAACGAAACTCTGATTTTCGAAATAGGGACATTCCTTTTAGGATGTCCCTTTTTCCTATACTTACCAATTTATACATTTTTTAATGAACGGGTGAGTATGCCATTCGGCATACTTCACCCATTCACTTTCGTAATGCGCGATATCCCTCCGCCACACTTCCGCCGATGCTATTGCCAGATCTGGAACAGGTAAGTAAATTATCTCTGCAGGGCTGGGGTTAGCGTTAGGGTTAGGGTTAGGCTGCAGGGGAGGGAGGGTTAGGGTCAGGCTGCAGGGGAGGGAGGGAGAGTTAGGGTCAGGCTGCAGGGGAGGGAGGGTCAGGTGCAGGGGAGGGAGGGTTAGGGTCAGGCTGCAGGAAATGGTGGGTTAGGGTCAGGCTGCAATTAAGGGAGGGTTAGGGTCAGGCTGCCAGGAAGAGAGGGTTAGGGTAGTAAGAGGGAAGGGTTAGGGAAAGGAGTGGGGGACTGTTTTTTTTACAACTTTTAGAACCACGGAGCTTTTGGTGCTCCGTGTATCGATTGCAATGCCTCTTCGAGGAGGCATTGGGTTTTTCACAATTGGGACTTTCTATGCGGGGACCCACACCCATATCAGGGTATGTCGGATATCCCGTTATTATAAAGAAACTGTTGTCATAATAGAAATTAATTGGAAACTGAGTCTTACCATCTAGTTTCTAAAGATCTTGGTTCTCACAGATGCCTGAGACACAAACTATTGTATTGTATGCATAAAACATCTTCTAGTGAAGCCATCTGCACATCAGCTCCCATCCTGGGTTATAATTCTCAGGACCATCCAACATACATTCCTTATCTCAATGTCTTACACAAACATTCCTTAGAACTGGGGGAGACTTGGGGCCTGATCCAGAGCTACGATATTGCGCTGAGCGTAGTAATGCTCAGTGTAACATCGATGCACTCCCCCTGTCCCGTCGTAATTACACACTGTTACGCTTGCTGAAGGCTACCTTAACTTCAGCCGGCATAACAGAGTGTAAATACGCCGGGACCCTGAGTGTAGCGACCTAACCCAGCCCTTCCTTCCTCATTTCCCTGCCTCCTCCCGCCTACCTGCCCTAACTGCAGGGTAGTTACGGAGAGGAACGCCCCCTCATCCATAACTACGCTGCAGTTACGGACGCCGTATCCCCAGCAACTAAAATCCCTATCTACGCCGGGCAACATGTGTGTGTGGATAGATTGATAGATAGATAGATAGATGAATAGATAGATAGAATAGATATGAGATAGATAGATAGATAGATAGATAGATAGATAGATAGATATGAGACAGACAGACAGATAAATATCAGACAGACAGACAGACAGATAAATAGACAGACAGACATTCAGATAGACAGACAGAGCTTACCTTAATCCTCCAGAGATAACCAGTAAGACGCTAGGCAGCCAGAAAGTGAAAGTGATATTCTTAATTGTGATCCTATTTTGAGGAAAGCTCAAACATTTCCGCCAAAGGTGATATTCAAGAGAGCTCCAAATATAAAAAATCACTTAGTTAAAAGTCACCTCAAAAGGGATGACAAAAGGAATATTGAAAGAGTTACTTGGCTACCTCCCAAACCATTGGGTTGCTTCAGATGTGGTCGCAATCAATGCACCACATGCAACTTTATAGATAAAGATCATACATTTTTTCTTGGATCAGATTTACAACAAAAATATAATATTAAACAATATATCAACTGCAAGAGCTGTTTTGTCGTTTACCTTATCTCATGCCAATGTGGCTTGAGGTATGTTGGTAGGACGACAAGGCAGCTCTGTATACGATTTATGGAACATCGAAGAAACATACTCAAATCTGTCAATACACATTCTCTTTCTAGACATATTAATCTGGTCCATGAGGGTAATGTTAAGTGTATTACTATTAAGGGTATTGAATTAATTCAAAATTCCATTAGAGAAGAAGACAGATTTTCTCTTCTTTGTAGAAGAGAATCCTTCTGGATCTTTAAGTTAAACACTCTTCATCCGTTTGGATTGAATGAATCCATTGAATTGGATCATTGATCCTTTATCTGTCTTCCTTCTCTAGTGGTTTGAAAGCATTCAAATATGAAAATATTAAAACATTAAAATATATACATTCATTTTAGAAGATAATGTAATCTTTTTTTTTTTTTTTTTCATTCTGAATGCAATCTATGTATTGTAATGTACATTTTTATGTGTGCTATTTGTTTTGGGACTGTATATTCATCATATCACAATATGACTATCATTATTATTATTATTATTATTATTATTATTAAATTTAAATTTCTCTTTAAATATTTATTATTTTTGTTAATTATAATGATTATTTTTATAATTATTATTATTATTTAATTTATTATTTTTATTAGTATTATTTATGTGTATTTGGTTAACCTATGTATGAAGGATATGTAAATCTATGTTTGATAATTTCTGGATCTTGTGAACTTTGATTAGGATATATATGAGAAAATTTACCACCATGTCTATATCACATTTTTTAAGGATTATTATTATTTATATACTTTTTATCCCCCTTTTTTAAAGGTTTTTTATGGGTTATGATTTTCTATTGGTTATTGTGCAAATTTGGTTCTGTGGCCGCTCACTGAAGACTGAGGATATGTTTGTACATGTATCTATATTCTAATGTAACATTGTTATTTTTTAGATGGATACTTATTTAATAATTTACATATTCCCATAACTGTTTTGACAGTTCAACACATATAGTGTATACCATTAACAATTCCAATCTGTTATTTAATTTATATTTATTATTATTATCCACATTTATCTTTATTTTTATTTTTATTTATATTTTTTTATTAATAGTTTAAGATGAATTATTATGTAAAACGATTCGTGTAATTTTTGTAATTTTTGCTATTAGCCTGAAAAGTAAGCTACTTCTAACAATAGGGTTCTTAATGTGAACTCACAAAGCTCGTTAGTGAAGTTCACCAAACACCTGTAACAATGGGTATTTAACAACATCCGCCCACTGGTCACATTCTAGCTCTCTGATGAAACCTCGTTGGGAGAAACGCGTAAGAGCAACCTCTATTGCTATTTGGATCTTACATTTGGAGGAATACTGGCTGTGAAGACTTTCCATTTATTTATTTTTTAAATCGGCAACTCAATATGGACATTTAAACTATCTGGCAACTGTTTTTCGGCTTTACGGAGCCTTTCTCTAATAATACAGAGAACCTGTATCTCCAGACAAGTACATCATACGATCAACCTGATGATCGACGGCAGTATTGTTCAAAACACAGAACCTTTTGGTCGGATAAAGAGTGCACATATTCTGGATCTCTATTAAGGTTGAGCCAGCAGATCTCAGACTCCCTTTGAATGTATATTAACCACTGACCTAACCTGCATCTCCAGACAAGTACACCATATGATCCATCTGATGATCGACAACGGCATTGTTTTAAATACAGAATCTTTTGGTCGGACAAAGAACGCATAAAATCTGGATCTTTATTAAGGTTGAGTCAGTAGATCTTAGGCTCCCTTTGAATGCTTACTGACAACTGACCTGCGAGTGATATAATCGCTTTTGTGAACACTCTCATCGTTATATCTAAACCGACATTCAGCCTATCTGTGAGTAACAAAGTCGTTTCTGCCCCTTGCTTCTATTATTACATTATAGCCGTCAAAACAAGCAGCTCTGTCTATGGAACTCTCCTAAGAAGTTCATGATTACATTTTTTTGCTGACTGATTATATAGCTGTGGACGCACAGCTATTCCAGTAATCCACTATTAAGGAGAACTGCCATTTAGAAACAGTTTTGCCGTTTTATATTATATTTTATTTTATTTTGTCTTCTCCATTAAGAATTATCTTAGATCTAAGCCAATGGTCCATTGCTTTTAGACATTGTTTATTTGAGATACAATTTGATTGCCTTGTGACATAACTTTGTATCCATTTATCTATGTTCTACAAGTATTGCAATAGACTATCTATTGATACATTTTATATTGTTATTTTTTATGGTGTTTAATAAATTGGATACTACATATATATCCTCTTCTAGCGCTTCCATATTTTTTCACTTTATGATTTCCTCTCTGCCTGGTCTGAGCTCTGATTGGCTGCCTGTGCTGAGCTCTGATTGGCTGCCTGAGCTCTGATTGGCTGCCTGCCTGCCTGTCTGGAAATCGTCCTCAGCGTTGCTGCAGGACGTCTCCCACTGACACCAACGGTGACTGCGCCCGGGGCTGAGAACGGACCACTGCCCCCCTAACACAAAAGAATCTCCAAGCTCTTTAAAAGTAAATAAATAAAATAAGGGAGGGGAATTTTTTTTTTTTTTGTTAAATGGCGCAGCAATGTAAAGGCAGGCTGTGGGGGGCCCTTAGACAGGGGGGCCGGGGGCACGTGCCCCCTGTGCCCCCCCCTTAATCCGGCACTGGCCTTAGGGCACGAGTCCTACACACTCACAAAAGTTACAGCACTGCTTGTGACCCTAACAAGATTGTCCATATTTCTCTCAGGGGTTCTTGTTGCTTCTGGATTGATGGTAGTCATGTCCTGCACATCGTCAACAGATCCCATTGGAGCAGGGGTATCCACAGGCTGGACAGAAATGCAAATCAGTGCATGGTTCAGACAGCCGGGCAGTTGCAACAAGAATCGGAATTTCATCTTTGGATTCCTTGGAAAAAAAAAGACTTTGTCTTAATACACTTTGAAATAATACACATCAATGTCTTAAAGCATATATACAATTTTAGGATCAGTACAACCAATTTTTCTACAGTTTCTAATATTCCCATTGCTCACCCAATTAGACCCTTAAACAAATTATTTGAATGAAACCATGAGAACCATCCTTCATTTAACCCTTCCCATGGATTTATGGTATGAGTCTTTTTAATAAATTCTTTAATTTTAATTAACAAATTTTAATAAATTCTTTCATTTCAGTGATTTTTTGCATGTGCCCATGTATGAGCTCAGTAAGTTATCAGGAACATAATTACAACAGGCTGATCCTAAAACCTGACACATGCCTCCTTCTGAGGCTGTCAAATAGTCCAGCACTGATCTGTGCTGTTGCATAACTTTATTTTGGAACTGCATCTCTTTTGTTACTATATCTAATATCTGATATAACTCATCTGTTACATTATCAACCAGTTTTAGCAACAGTAGGTGTTAGGATTTTCAACGTTCGGACACTCCGGGTTTACTTGGAGAGTACCGAAGTGGTCCCGGGAAGCTATCGTGGGATACTCCGGGTTTACCTGGTGAGTACCGGAGTGATCCCCGGGAGAACCACAAGTAGTGGGCGAGCAAGTTTCCATGGTGCAGAGGCTTACCTTCAGGTGGTTTTCACCACAGCCCCTGATGGTGGGGATGGACTTGAGCGCCCCCTGAAGATGTAGTCGCACCTCATTGAACTTGGACACGTCAGAAGAGAAAGAAAGCACACCCAACAGTGAACCGGGAGAAGACAGGAAACCAACGGATATTAGTGGGAGGCAGGACCAGTGGGAAGGGACCCACTGGTGACGGACTAACAATGAACAGAAAAACGTGGCACTGAGGACAAAAGTGGTACACGGGACTAACTAGACTAACTAGGGCTAACTCACACACACACACACACACACACACACTCGGGTATCTCAAAAAGGAGATAACAAACACTAATGCTCAGGTAAGTATAGGTAATGTGGGAAAGGCAGGTACAAATAGGGCTAAGAAAGAAGGGATGGAACAACAGGCAAAGATGGACAGGAGCAGGGCAGGTAAGTGGGACACGCAGCAAAGGTTCACTAGGCAGAAGCACTAGGTACAAAGCAAGATTAGCAGGTCACAGAGGCTGAAACAGGCGCTATAACCGGCGCTGAGCTATAATGGAGAGCGACTTAAATAGAGATAGATGGATCCTGACTGGAGAGAAGGCGTCCGGCCCCCTGAGTCATCTGGCAGCAATAAACAAAAGACGCAGTATTAACACGTGGGACACGCGCCTGTAGCAGCGGCGCCCGCGTGTCAGTAGTAACCAGGACGCCGTTGCCAAGAGAAGCGTCGGAGGGGGAAGTCCCGGAGAGGCCGCGCCGTGGAGAGAGGACAGCAGCAGGGATGCGGGATGCATTACCAGGTAAGGAAACAGCTGATCGCTCGCAAATAGCGGTGGCAGCCGTAACAACGATGCTTAGCACGCCCATACTGTACGATTTAAATGCCTCACCCCACCCCACCCTTGGTGTGTATTTCCGGGTTTCGTATGGCAGGCACGCCCCCTTGAGCTGTGTTACGAAGCTGGTACGCTCAAGGCCCATACGCTCAGAATTTCGGAGTGTAACAGGAGCATAACATCTGACCTGAGCATGCGCAGCAAGTGCAAATGTCCGTTTTTACGCTTACGACCGTCGTAAAAACGGACCCGAGCATAGGTCTGGATCAGGCCTATTATGACAAGAGGTTATTTTGGATTTGTTTCCCAGAAGAATATCTGTTTCCTTGATGCTGTGGTCAATAGGGCTAATTCTCAGTATGGCTGTGATGTGAAGCTCCCAGTGTGCCCTCATTCAAGAGACTTAAGATCTTCACGTGCATGGAAATAGAATGAGAGAGAGGCTTATGCTAATCATTCAGTTAATAGCAGTAATTGAATTACAGACATTTAGTTGGTCTCAAGGTTGTAGATGAAGAGAGTTATCCTTCAGAGCCCGCGTTTTCTTCCCTTTTTACTTATTTTGTTAGAGCAGCTTTATCCAAGACCAAAGGATAATATGACAGCTTAAAAGATATATTAACATTATATCATACAGACATTATTTGGCTACTACATATGTCAGTAAAGGTAGAATTACTTCAGGTGATGACAGGCTTGCCACAAGATATCTCCCAGCCTGGGGGTATCACAGATCCTATGGAACATGAGAACCTGTGGGACACAGCATGCAAACTGGAGGACGATAAAACCATTCATAACATACCCACTGTAATCGTCCAGGAGACTGATCCACAACAAGAAAGTTACAATGAAAATGAAAGGCTCCTGCAACGAACACCAAGTTTTAGCAAAACAGTCAAATTTCTTTTGCCTCCAATCACTATTGAGGATGATGTACCCCAAGAAGAGGAAATGCAATTTTATCAGGCGGTCGAAGATGTTCTAGAATGCAAGACTTATATTTTTAATAATATATTTTCCTCTGACCGGTGGATAGATTTAACAGGTATGTTGAATATATGGCTATACAAAATACAACTACTGTATTTCCCTAGTGGTATATATTAGTGATGGTTCGGATAGGGTACCATTGAGGAACTGTATATATATATATATATATATATATATCTCCAGATAGTCAAATGTCTATGTTTTATGGTCTATTTACATGAGCTGATGCTGGAAGATCACCCTTATCTCCTGAAAATGAAGGCATCGCCATTTACTAATGCAATGATCGCCATGGAAACCATGGCGATCATTAGCATTCCTACCCCGATCGCCAGCCCGCTCTAATGAATGCGGGGGGGCTGATCGTTGAATTTACAAAGTGTTGGCGTGGATTTTAACAATCCGTTCCGATACGTTAAATAACGCCATCTCAAGATGGCGTTAGGGTAGGTATTACAGCGGTCCCCCCATATATCCCCCTTTTCCTCCCTCTAATAGCTGTTATTAGGGGGAGGAAAACGGGGGGTATATATCGGGAGACCGTTGTAATGCAAAACACTAATGAAAATGTACAAAAAATAAAAAAATATAAAAAATTTTTTAATAAAAATACTTTAATATAATAATAATTTTAAAAAACGATACAAAATACACAGATTTCTTACCTGTCCCGGCGCCGCATCTGCTTCGGATTCCCACGAATGCGCAGTGTTACTTGCCTTTTGGGACAAAGGTTTCTAAGTCCCAAAAGGCAACTACTGCGCATGCGCAGGAACTAATGCTTCACTCGATCCCGGCGAAAGTCCCGCAGATCATCGTGGGACCTCGCCGGACAGGTGAGATATATTAAATTTGGGGGGAAGAGGTGCAAGTCTCGCTGCGAGGTGCAGCGAGCCTTGCACTGAACAATAACGCTCACAATGAGCGTTATAATAAATGCATCCCCTTATATGGTCCTTTACATCTTGGATCCAATCTTTTCCTCACGTGTTTTTTATCATCACCCAGTCTCCAGGCTGAAGTTTGTGAATACTGTGATCAGTGTTAGGACCTGGAATGGAGGAGAACACTTGTGCATGGCTGTTAGGCAAATGCTTCTGAAGCTGTATCATATAAGCAGTTAAATCACCATCATGATATTGCATTTGATGCAGGAAATAACATCCTAGCTTATATGGACCCCAAAACAAAATCACATAAGGGGTCAACTTATGTTTCCCTGTTTCCCTGGGGTATTTCTGATTGAATGTAACACCAGGGGATGGAAGTGTATCCAGTCTTTACCAGTTTCAGCTATGACTTTTTGTAACTTATGGTACCATTCAATTTATCAACTCTTCCACTACTTTGTGGATTACATGGTATGTAATGCAGATATAATATTAACATCTTCCAATATGTGCTGTATTACCTGTCCTGTAAAATGTGTCCCTCTGTCACTTATAAGACTTTGGTTTTCTTATTTTCATTCTCAAAATCAATAAGTAATACTCCTCTTTGTTAGATAAGAGAGGAAAGTCTTTTACTTTTCTTACATACTGTTAAGATATTTCCTTTTTTACCTTATTTTATGGTCTTACAATTACGTTTTTATTTTAACACATACTCATCATCCATTAAAAAACATTAAACACAAAGTTTCTCAGTTAACAGTAAGCAATTAAAAAATTGCTACAAACATCACATTTTCTCTTTCACAACTAAATCACTTTCCAAAGAAATTGTTTAATCTGAATCATTATTATTCATAATGAACTTGCATTAGCTATATGTATGCTGCTCTTTCAGAGTGTATACCAACAAAACAATATCTCTATTTTGTCAAAACCTTAAAATGATGTTCACTTTAAAAAGAAAAAAACAAAACAAAAACAGTTTTTCAATAAAACTTAAATCATGACAGAATAACAATAATTCAATGTATTTCAAATGAAAACAAATATTTCCTTAATTTATGCATTCACAAGAACTCTTTTCTCTGCTCATAAAACTCAGGGGGTGTCATGTCTGCAAAGCTTTCTCACAGAAATGATTTGCAAAACGTAACCCTTCTCTGTTCCTAGCAGACGGCTAGTCATTTCATTCAAAATTTGAGACTCATTGTTATCGGAAAACAAAAACAAAACAAAAACTTTTTTCTTAATAAAAATACATATGTGTCACCCTTATTTCTTTAGCATCTATGAAATAATCTCTTACATCTTGTCTGTTTCCAGTCTTTCTAACATTCTGAATTCCATCCTCTTCTACATGCTTGTTCCATACATATCATCTCACCCGAAGGATTACACCTCCCATACTGTCTGTATTGCAACCACGGGCAATCTTTACAACAATATTTCTGCAGTTTTAAAACAAATTTCACATTTATTTATTTATTTATTTAGTAACAGGTTTTTACGTAGCGCTTTACAATGTTAACAATCATTATAACAGGACTGGGTGGTAACAGACAGACTGGGTGGGTAAAAGGGCCCTGCCACAGGCTTACACTCTATAGGATATTAGGGATTGATACATAAGGGAAAGTGCTATAAAGTCACACAACGGACCAGCCAGATTGCATGGCAAAAGTGCTCAGTGCTCTGTATGATCCAGTCACACAGCAGTGTTAGTAACAGCAATGAGGGGAATTTTAGTAAAGAATGAAAGAGAACAAGTTTGGTTTAATCATTAAGTGATGGTCATATAATAAGTTGTTGTAAATAATGGTGTAGAAGACAGGGTCTCAGTAATATCAATATAACTCAGTTTTATCTATTAAGGTACGTTATGAAGATAGAGGTTCAGTGGACATGCAAAACTTATTCATACTTAAGTTTATCACGAAGTTGTTACAAATCAAGGAATAATTCAAACATATATCAGTCTATGTGAGGCTTCAGTTTAGTGAGACACGAAAAGTCACGAATCAACCAGAGATTGACCGTGGGTGCAGCCCGGGAGAATCAGAGCATTTGTTTAGTGTGGAGGAGAGCTGTATATCCTCTAAGGATCTAAGAGCACGAGCTGGGATATATCTTGATATGAGTGAGGATATGTATGCAGGTGAAGTCCTATTGATGGCCTTGTAGGTTAGCAAAAGGATCTTGCATATTCCTTTCATCATCCGTTGTAGTACTTTCGGATCCAAAGTACTACATGCCCTGGACAACCACACTCAACAAACAGTTTAGACATTCCCTTCATCATATCTTCCCCATATAAGAATTCCACCATTTCAATGGGAGTAGATTCATCACCTTACCATTATTGGCACCCATTGTCAAAATACACCTTATGTCTTGCACAATACAACATTAGTTCTGTCTATCAAGGTACGTTATGAAGACAGGGTCTCAGTAATAACAATATAACTCAGTTTTATCTATTAAGGTACGTTATGAAGATAGAGGTTCAGTGGAAATGCAAAACTTATTCATACATAAGGTTATCACGAAGTTGTTACAAATCAAGGAATAATTCAAACATATATCAGTCTATGTGAGGCTTCAGTTTAGTGAGACACGAAAAGTCACGAATCAACCAGAGATTGACCCATAACACAGAGACAGAGCAGAAATCTACTCACCGCGGTTTTATGTGTTTGTGTTCAAGGTGGTCTCCGTCAGGCATCCGTGGCCTCCCGTTATCCTGCTAATCTCGGTGGGACCTCCAAAAAACGTTAAATCTATCAGCTCAGATCCAAGTTTAAACAGCAGTCACATAGAGTTATCTTTGGTACCGGAGAACAAAAATGACAGACACAGGCTTGTCCAGTCAAAAGCATTGTTCTATTTTATTACAGTTAAGATTACATTTTTATAGCACTCTGGTCATTAAACTTTTAGGAGGAAACCTAATTTACATAATGTTCTATAATTCGCTGAATTATCTATCTTGATTACACGTAACTACTACAGCTAATAAATATGAAAACACATCATGTAAGACAAAGTCCCATATTAGGGTATGTCGGATATCCCGTTATTATAAAGAAACTGTTGTCATAATAGAAATTAAATGGAAACTGAGTCTTACCATCTAGTTTCCATAGACCTTGGTTCTCACAGATGCCTGAGACACAAACTATTGTTTTGTACACATAAAACATTCTGTTATCTTTTAGTGAAGCCATCTGCACATCAACTCCCATCCTGGCTTATAATTCTCAGGACCATCCAACATACATTTCTTATCTCAAGGTCTTACACAAACAGGGCCGTATGCAGAGCTCCGGCCGCATTGCATTTGCGGCTGGAGTTTGCCGAAATGTGCTACTGCGCATGCGCTACATTACTTGTTGCAACTTAGATTGCGTATACGTGGTCTATACATAATCTACTGGGGGGAGGAACTTGGATTCTAGTCTCTGAAACTGCTTCTAAGCTGACTAACCTAATATTAATTGAAGCAATATACAAAATGGATGCCTAAAACAAAATGGATTCTTGTTACAACATGGCTGCCACTTTATTCAATTTCATAAAGCTGATCACAACTCTTCCTATTATTCCTATATATGGTTTTTGCTACAATGGGCCTGATCCAGACCTACGATGTTGTGCTGAGCGTACTAACACTCAGTGTAACATCGATGCACTCTCCCTGACACTCCCCAGGTCCAGGCATAATTACACTCTGTTACACCGGCTGAAGGCTACCCTAACTTCAGCCGGCATAACAAGAGTGTAATTATGCATGGACCTGACCGTAACTAACTAAACCTGCCCTCTCTGCCTCATTACCCTACCTACCTCCACCTTCCTAACTACGCAACAGTTAGGGACGCCCGATCCAGACTAAAGGTTTTCCTTAACTACGCCAGGCAACATCTGCCCGGCGCATTTGCAGATCAGCTGAACAGCCGATCTTACGCATACGCCCGCTGTAACTACGGTGGTGGGCGGAGGTCTGGATCAGGCCCATTATCACATTGTAATCTATTTGCTATTCATTGCTGTTGAACATTGTCTCCTTGATGTCTGTTTGTTTTGGACAAATGTAAAAAACCTAATAAAATCTGTTACAAAAAAAAAAGTATAACACGCTTTTCATACAGCTGTAGAAGCAGTCTGTGGGTGTAACAGATGATACACATTTATTTGCAAGTATCACTGATACAGCCATCCTCCGGCCCTGACCCTTTGACCACACCCATTGACTATATGGTGGGCCCCCATCCCATAA
>WWET01000517.1:486932-501308 GCA_011038615.1 Limnodynastes dumerilii
TGTGTTTTTGTTCCCCAAGTGCATGATTTTGCATTTTTTGGCATTAAACTGCAGTTGTCACACTCCTGACCATTCCTCCAGTCTACCTAGATCATCCCTCATTTTCTGTATCTGTATCTTTAAACCAGCGCTCAGTGCTCCATGTATCAGTGCCGAGCGCTGTTTATAAATACAATGGAGTTAGAAGTGGGAGGGGGGAGGGATGTAGATTAGCCAGGGAGGGCAGGGGGAGGCGGTGAGAGGAAAGGTCCGTGCGTAGATTCCTTCTTAAGAAGAACACGCATGGTAAGATAAAGTAGCCCTTTGGCTAAAATACCTAAAAACAGGGGGTGGGTTAAGGGTTACACGAGTGAGTTAGGTGCGGATCTGTCCTCACCTAACTCACTCTTAGTTGGGTGTGGTCCCCGCTTAGTTTCGAACTGGCTGGGATTACGACTGCATATGATGAGAAATAGCAATCGATCCACGGACCACTGAGCTTTCCCCCACTCCTTTCCCTAATTCTAGCCCTTACCCTCCCCTCTCACTACCCTAACCCTCCCTTCCTGGCAGCCTGACCCTAACCCACCATCTCCCGCAGCCTGACCCTAACCCTCCCTTCCCCGCAACTTGACCCTAACCCTCCCTCCCCCGCGTGGAGAGGTTACTCACCTTTCCCTTGGTCCCGCGATAGCAGTGGCGGCGGGGGGATATCGCCGGCGGCAGCCGAATTTCCGAATGAGAATGGGTGAAGTATGACGATCGGCACACTCACCCATTCAGAAAAAAAAAGTAAGTATTCAAAATAGGGACATCCGAAAAGGAACTTTCGGATGTTCCTATTTCGGAAATAGGAACTTGTAACCGGGGACTTCTTAGTTGTGAATACAGTCCAATGTATTTCTAAAAAGCTCTGCTCAGCTCTGATTCTGTACATGGAGCACCGAGCGCTGTTTTAAGCTGTCCACCTCGGACAGTAGCCCCGTAACAAATAGTCTTCTATGTCTGCAATCATTATTAATCCGGGATCCGGTCCACTCTCCCAGACAAGAAGTTTCTGCAAGTCTTAACATGTTATCTACAGTATCAGTAAAACATATGAGTTCCCTGCCAGAAGCTTGCGTGCTGGATGTGAGTCACGCAATAGATTTACTTTCTCTTTCATATTCAGCAACATTAAATGACAAATGGCTAGTTCTCTGCACAGTGTGTACAGTATATGTGATGCTGCACAGACACGCAGAAAATAGAAATAGAGCAGTGTGTTTCACGGAAGGTACCTTCTGTCTCTCTAGGTCAGATGACCTTGTGGGGCTTCCCCTCATAGCGTTCAATCTTTGGTCTATTATTATATCCGACACATGCTGGAACACTTAGCTTTACAGTCTATGTTCAGGCTTGTATCTTTACTGTATAATATGTTCCTGTAGACACAGAATAACTCAGCCTGTTATGGTTACACAAAGGGTGTGGGTCCCTGCTTAGGACGGCCGCTTAGATAGGGCCGTTTCCTCTCAGCCAGTTTTGAACTGGTTGGGATTTCGATTGCATATGCCTCGATCAGGCATAGCCATCGCTCCACGGAGCACTGAGCTTTCGGTGTTCCAAAAGGTAAGAAAAAAAAGTCCCCCACTAGTCCCCCTAATCCTAACCCTCCCCTCTCACTACCCTAAACCTAACCTTCCCTTCCCCGCAGCCTGACCCTAACCCTCCCTTCCTGGCAACCTGACCCTAACCCTCCATCTCCCGTAGCCTGACCCTAATTCTCCATCCCCTGCAGCCTGACCCTAACCCTCCCTTCCCCACACCCTGGAGAGGTTACTCACCTTTCCCTGCGGTCTGGCGATAGCAGCGGCGGCGGGATATCGTCGTCGGCGGTATTTCTGAATCAGAATGGGTGAGTATGCCGATCTGAGATTTGTATGTAAGAGCAAACCAAGCCCTTGTCACCATGCATACACACTGTGGGCCGAATGCAGACCTGATAACGCAAAGTGCGTAAGTGGCCTCCAGATGTTTACTACAGTAACCCTAGTGTAACAAGATGGAACTTAGTTGTGAACAAATGGGCTGTGCTTCTCCTCTGCCCGTTAAAATGGGCGGGGGGAAGCATGGTAATTGTACAGTGTGGAAGGGGGCTAAAGTGGGCGGGGGGAAGCATGGTAATTGTACAGTGTGGGAGGGGAATAAAGTGGGCGGTGGGAAGCATGTAAAGTGTACAGTGTGGGAGTGGAATGAAGCAGGCAGGGGGAGCAGCAGTCGTACGAACCGCTTGATCCGCACGATTGAGTTACTGCAGGCTTATGGCAGTGTAATATAGAATACACAACGCCGTATTATGGAATGCATTCTCTGGATGTGTTTAATATGTTTTTTTGTATTTATGACATTACTATCAGCCTCTGCAGTACCTCTCTTCCACCACAAATACCAGTTCTCCAAATTTGGACTGCAGTACCAAACACTACCAATGGTGCTCCTATACCATTTAGTCCCTTGGTCGGGTGCCAGGTATCTTCACATTCATTACCCTCTATAGATTGCACTTGATATCTGTCTATTTAAACCCTGTTACTTTCAGCACTCAGCTTTGGATTATCAATTTCCTATTTCCATTACTATCAACCTACCTGTGCTGCTAGGGGGAGGCTAGGCAGAAAGGTGGACACTGTTACACCCAATTACTAAGTGGTTATTTATTATTTTAACAAGGGCATGACAGTTTAAAAGAAAGTGTAAAGTTGACAGTCCATAGGTACACCCGGTGGGCATGTCCATGAATGTGGTGTGGCTTTCCTCCACTCTCATTTGCCTGTATGATAAGGTGTAAAATCTCTCAGGAGAGTTCCATGTCACTTTAACAATGCTGTAGGAGTCTGTCCCAACAGCTCTGCTATAGTGATCAGATGCTGCTGGAGTGGAAAGTAAGTATATGGGGGTGGGAATTGCCAGGCAAGAACTCGATACAGGAGCCTTTTTAGTCGGTACAGACCATTAAAAAACTGTACCGACTAAATAGGTACAGATGGAGGGTATGCACATAGATAACCCAACTAATGCTCTACACCTTGCTTGCAACATTTTGGAGCTGGCTTATAGCTTTGCTATACATCTGTCCTGTTTTTTTAAGTAAGCATTAGGGGCCTCATTCATTAAAATCGATTTTAAGCTGCGATTTCACATCGCGATATAGCCGCAATTAAAAAAAAAAATAGTTTTACAGTGTAGGAGGGGGCTAAAGTGGGCGGGGGAAGCATGGTAATTGTACAGTGTAGGAGGGGGCTAAAGTGGGCGGAGGAAGCATGGTAATTGTACAGTGTGTGCGGGGGCTCCTACTCTGATGCTGATCAGTGGTCGTACGGACTGGTGATACGCATGATGGACTTAAGGCAGGCTTATGGCAGCGTAAGCACGAGAGAGGAGAGTGACAGGGGGCGTGCACTCCCCTCTCTCTGTCGTACAGACAGACCCCCGCACGTGCGTAAAGCGTGCAGGGGTCTAGATCCGGTCCTGTAGGGTGAGTCGTCCTGCCCCGCCGTTGGATCATGAGGAACTAGAGCCGCGCTGTGTACTGATATACGGACATTTTCCAGAAACGGAGTACGGAAAACGCCCACATTACTTAACTCTATTCCCGGCCCTACATGTATAACATAGTAACAAGGAGTAATACATATATAATGACTGAGGTCATAGAATATTTAGAACTCTCAAGTAAAGCAGCAACACAAAGCCCGGGGTTATAGCCTGGCAGTGTCAGCAGCCGACAGGTTGTTTATAAACAGCAGTAAGCACTTAGTGCCTGAGTGACAGTGACACACTGCGGCTTCAGAGCCAGAGCATCCAGCACCATCTGCAGTTGCAGACCTGGATCTAAGGGGGAGAGGAGAGGTCTTCCTGACCCCCCGCTTCCGGCTTCTATGAGATTAGCCGTGAGACTGGAGTCTAGTAGGTAGTAGGTTTGGAAATGCGAGGGAACATTACTGCACTGAGACAGTAGTGGATAAGAGGAATAGTCTCACATCAGAGGTGCTAGAAGCTTATACATAAGGGAATTTTAAACATGCTTTGGATAAATATAAGAATATCTACATCATAATAAAAAACAAAACAAAACTGATAAAGGTCTGGATCCAGATCATCGCGTGCGTTCCGTACGAGCGGGGGACTGTCCGTGCGCACAGAGGGGTGATCTCCCCTCTCTTGTGCGGATAATTGTGTGAGCTACACTGCCATAGTACAGCCTCAGGACACACAAGCGGATCAACAGTCCGTCCGACCATACATACCAAATACCTCCCATACTGTATGATTTAAATGCTTCCCCCCACCCACCTTGGCGGGCAGAGGGGAAGCACAGCATATTTCTACTGAAATGGCATTGCATGGAACTTAGGGCCATCTAACTCACCCACCCTCTCCCATCCTGTATGATTTAAATGCTTCCCCCCACCCACCTTGGCGGGCAGAGGGGAAGCACAGCCCATTTCTTCTGAAATGGCATCGCATGGAACTTAGGGCCATCTAACTCACCCATCCTGCCACTAACCCGCCCCCCCCGTCCCCCCTATTTTTAGGTACCTTATGATGAGTGCCATAGGGCAACCTTATCTTACCATGTGTAGTTTCCTTCCTAAAAAGGAAACTATGCACAGACAATGCCCCCCTCCCACTTCTACCTAAACACCCCCCAAGGTGGCATTACACCGCCTCTAACTACGCCGTGCGGACTTTAAAGACCGCACGGAGGCCTAACTGGTACGAAGATTGCGTATATGACAATATACATGAATAGTCTGTCATATTGCAAATCTCTGCACCTAAGAAGCAGAAACCCTTAGTTCCGTACGATGGTAGGTACATTAGTGATACATTCATAACACTAACGTAACATCTGGAGGGCGCATGCGTACGTAAGCGGGCTACCAGGCGCAAGTCTGGATCCAGCCCAAAGTCATCCTTAGTTAAACCAGTGTTTCTCAACCTCGGTCCTCAGGGACCAGTAACAGTGCATGTTTTCCAGGTGTCACTGCTGGAGCACAGGTGTGCTCATTACTAACTGTCACATTTTAAAAGCTCCACAGGTGCTGCTCATTATATCACTTGTGCTTCTATAAGGAAACCTAGAAAATATGGACTGTTAGTGGTCCCTGAGGACTGAGGTTGAGAAACACTGAGTTAAACAAATATTATCAGACGATCCTGCAACCTAAGTAGCTTAATTTTTTTTATGTTTAATAAATGGAGCCCATTCCCCAGCGCTTCACCAGCCCCAGTTTTATGAGACATGAGATGCCGTGATTGTCTCATCACATTCAGGCACTTGCTAATATACATTTATCACTTTCGTAAGTTACAGGTTAGAGAAACTTTATCTTTCGGCAATATCTCATCTGGTCAAATACAAAGTCATTCATCCCCAGTCACTGGATGCTATCCCTCTACAGCACATCGTTAAAATGTGGCTTGATTACTCTTCAGGCCTATTTAGCTATATTTATTGCGGTGAACTGAAGATACTGGCTGCGGTTGTATTACTGAAACTGACATTTGTAACACAACAAATGCACACCCTCCAACATGACCCCTTCCATTAGGTACAGAATGCTCCGCTCCTGAGCTTCCAACTGTCAGTTAATGAATTATCTGATATTTGAAAAAACATTTCTGTCTTCAACAAAGGTGGTTAACATAGAAACTGACAGTTGAAAGCTCAGGAGTAGAGTATTTTGTAACTAATGGAATGGGTCATGTTGGAGGGTCTGCAAATGAGATATTGTACCCACAGTGAGCACACCAACCACTGTTACACCATTGGGGGCAGGGCTGCCCCACCAACTCAAATAGGACTGAGTCCAGATTTACAATCCTGGACACATATTATTTAATCCAGTTTTACAATCCTGGACGCATTTTGACTAATCCAGACTTAAGAGGAATCACTCAGCTTCCAACAGAGGGTCTGGGTTCCCCTTTCCCTGTGTACTGATCCGTGTGCTGGCGTTGGGAAAGGTAAGTTCCTGGCTATTAGTAGCACATGTGGATATTGCGGTCCTGCCATTTTGGATAGATACCTCTGCATCTGTAGGACAAGTAGACGATCGTAGAGAATCAGATTTCTGTATCTGGCCCGGTATGCATTGCAGGATTGCAGGAGGCGGCTCTGTGTATGATGCTGCTGGGGAATAGTAGCGGCAGAGGTCAGATAAAGAAAACCCCAGGCCATCGCTTCCATTTTATTGTTTCAGCGTCCTCCGTGTCACTGAATTCTTTCCTGGCAAGGGCCGCTATATATAGCGAGAGACAGATTGTGAATGGGACGGAGGCTATGCTCTTGTCTTGAACCTTGCACATGCTTGGAACAGCCATAAGAGGCTATTTTTAGATGAATGATAATAGTGGACCGTGTTCAGACTTACTCGTGAAAAATGTACACACGGATTCGCAAATATACGCGCCTAAGTTGCAAGGCAACACCCATGGACTTAAGACTTCCGCCACCAAAGGGCAGCCTTAACTCTACGTGCGTATATTTGTGCTTAAGTATGTGCGTACTTTCCTAACCGCGCCCATAATAGGCCATTTAAATGCCTCCCCCCACCCACTTTCACTTAACTTCCCACATACGGAGGTCTGACATGCCTCTTCGGACGTATCTCACTAAACTTTTTTAAAAAAAAGTTACTATACGTGCGCAGTTCAACCGTATGTACGGGAAAAGTAGAAAATAGTAAGTGTGAATCCGGTCCAGTATGTCTTTATAATCACCTATCTTAAATAAATAGATTCTTTACACTATTATTGGAGAAGAGTTACTAAAATTCAAAGTGGAGGTGTTGACTACAGCAACCAATCAGATTGCAGATATGATTTATCTTCTACGTTTTATAAACCGATAGCTAGAATCTCATTGGTTCATACAGGAAACACCTCCACATTCCTTATTGAGACATTTTAGTTCATCTTCAGCATTAGTATTGGTCTACTGTGCTATTTATAACCTAGTAATATTAATTGCTTGCACTGGGCCCAAAGATTGAATACAAGAGGAAAACAGGTGGAATGTTACACTTGGGCAAAACCATGTTGAATTTCAGGGGGAGTCAATTTATGTTGTTCTTTGCATGCAGGGAGAATACTTTGCTTTTACTTATTACACATAGATACTACTGATCAGCATTAATTTTATACTGGTATTAAGACTTGGGATAGGAAACATCACCTCTCAACTCTAATACTGTTTGCAACAGATGAGATTTGCGTCCCCTGCAATTCAATATGGTTTGGCCCAGGTGTAATTTTCCACCTGATTTCTTCTTATGTTCAAGCTCTGAAGTCTTTTATTTCTTGAATATACTAGATTTGGATCTGTTATTAGATTTGGTTGTCTGTATAAATATTACATTCTTTAGTAGTCTGTTTTAAAGGAGATAGGACATTGTTAAAAATATGTAACAATTGTGACTATAGTTTTGTATGAGTCTTCCGTATGGCATAAATCTTAGTACAGAACGTCCTCCTCAGAAGAGAGGGTGACATGTTGATGCCAGTCTCTCGGAGTACAGCAACATGATGCCAGCCACACCAGCAGTGACCTCAGCCAACCCATAGCCCCCCTACTGAGAAACCCTTATTGCAGCATTTCTAATACTGTTTACAGGAAGCCCTATTCATAGTATAGGGATAAACAAGTGAAAATGTTGCACAATTGTTCTATAACTTGCATTTACAGTTGTTTTCAGAGCCTGCAGCAAAGGAACATTGTGATATATGGATGTTACTGTAATTATACAACTGTACATGAACTTTTGCCAGGATACATATTAAAGAGGGAAAAGAGGTCACGATCTCAGGCAGACATGATTACCACTGTCATTTATGAGCAAGGGCATAACTACCGGGGGTGCGGCTGCTACAGGGCCCGGAGGAGAGAGGGGGGGCCCGAGGCAGCCGACCGTTTAAAATAGTGCTTGGCCGAGCGCTGTTTTAAGCTGTCAGCCTCTGAAACCCTCTATCAGGCAGCGGTGCCACCTGGCTCCAGCGAGTCCCGCCCATCCAGACTCAGGCCCCGCCTCTCTGCTATGAGTCTGTTACATCCCGCCCCCTGTTTTTGAGTGTTACATTATATACACTGACAGGATTAGGAATCTCATCTGATCCTTGCTTGCTGTTGATCCTACTTGTACTTTTCCATTATTGACTATGACCCATATTCACACTTAACAGTGAGATAGGTGTGGACGGAACTGCTCCTAGCTCACTTGTCCTGTCTCTAACCCGCCGTCCGTTTTCAGGTACCTTATGGCACTTATATATGGGATTCCATGGTCATTAAGCACTTGGGGCCGTATTGAGAGAACGCCATTTTTGCCGATTTCCGTGCCTATTTTTAAGTACGTTTAAACTGCGCATGCGTAGTAACTTTTTATACGCAGTTCACGTAGACTATACGCGCGGAAGTGCCTCACGGACAGACTTGTGAATCGGACGTGGGAAATTCCGCATGGAGCTCCCACGGAAAAATACACACGGAGGAGTTTACATAGAAATGGGCGGGGGGCATTTAAATGAAGGAAGTGGGCGTGATTACAAAGATACGCACAGACGGAGGACACATACGTTCGGAAATGGCTGCGTTAAGTTAGGGCTAGTCTATGGAGGCAGAAGTCCGTGGGCACGGATTAACAAGGGGAGTGACTGGGGTTTTGGTGGGTGTAATTTGCACCGTCCGTGCGTATATTTGTGGACCGATCGCCGGACGGATCTCTGAATACGGCCCTTGTTTAGTATTTCCACTGCAAGACCTGTCGTTTCACTGGGCTGGATCCAGACTTAAGTAAGTGCTTGAAATGAGTTACTCCTGGGCTAAACCATGTTGATTGCAGGGGAGTCATATTTCATCTGTTGCAAACAGTATTAGAGTTGAGAGGTGATGTTTCCTATAAATAACAGTGTGATAGTAAAGCTGGTCAGTGTCTGTGTGCAGTAAGCAACTCAAAGATATATCCCTGCATGCAAAGAATACAATTAACTTGACTCCCCTGCAATCAACATGGTTTAGCCCAGGAGTAACTCATTTCAAGCACTCATTTAAGTCTGGATCCAGCCCACTGTCTTTAACATTTTTTGACACCTGCAACAACAAATCATTATGTATCACAATTCAATTTAGAAGTTATTCCTAACACAAAACCTGCCTAATAACACACCAGGGCAGCAGTGACCTCAGGCCCTGAATGTAGTAAGCGATCACCAAAGTGAAAGATTCTTATTGATAAATTTATACGTGGAATCCCAGCAACAGTGCAAGGTCACGGACCTCCGTTACCAGGAAAAATCTTTCTAGGAACCGACAGACGTGTCTAAACAGGTGTGAGTTTCAAGTATGACAGAGGCGGATCTACATCACTGGAGGATGGAGGAAGAAAGCTTATTACACTACTGACAGCTTTACCATAGACATGAGGGTAATAAGTCACTTTGACAGCGCTTAATGCTGTAGGGGAGGATTCATATTTCAAAACAAGCGCTCTTATGTCTAAGGCAAAGATTTCCAATTGTGCAGCATGGCACCCGCTCACAGGGGTGCCGAGAAACCAGGCAAAGCACACAGGTTAAGATCATGTTACTCAGGAAGCCAGTGTGCCACAAGGAGCTGGAGAGGCCACCCATAAAAAAGAGGAGCAGGAAATAGCAAGGGGTGAGTGGAAAACTGTGGGAATAATGAACCT
Source organism: Limnodynastes dumerilii (assembly GCA_011038615.1). Taxonomy (NCBI): domain Eukaryota; kingdom Metazoa; phylum Chordata; class Amphibia; order Anura; family Limnodynastidae; genus Limnodynastes; species Limnodynastes dumerilii. The sequence continues at coordinate 496,643 of WWET01000517.1, forward strand.
TGAGAAATGGAGGAGGGGGCCTGGAGAAACAGGGAAGGGAGGACCTGGAGAGATGGAGTAATAGACCTGGACAGATGGAGTAAGCAGGATGGACAGATGGGTAAGGGGAGAGAGAGAGGAGAGGGTCTGGAGAGACGGAGGAAGGGGCCTGGAGAGAAAGAGAGAGGAGTGGGAATGGAGAGACAGAGGAGAGGGCCTGGAGAGACAGAAGAGAGGACCTGGAGAGATGGAGGGGCCCTGGAGAGATGGAATAATGAATCTGGAGAGACAGAGGACGGATGGAGTAATAGACCTGGACAGATGGAGTAAGCAGGATGGACAGATGGGTAAGGGGAGAGAGAGAGGAGAGGGTCTGGAGAGACGGAGGAAGGGGCCTGGAGAGAAAGAGAGAGGAGTGGGAATGGAGAGACAGAGGAGAGGGCCTGGAGAGACAGAAGAGAGGACCTGGAGAGATGGAGGGGCCCTGGAGAGATGGAATAATGAATCTGGAGAGACAGAGGACGGATGGAGTAATAGACCTGGACAGATGGAGTAAGCAGGATGGACAGATGGGGAAGGGGTCTTGGAAAAGATAGATAAGGGGGGCCTTGAGAGATGAAGGAGGGGGGCCTGGAGAGATGGAGGAGGGGGCCTGGACACATGGGGAAGGGGGCTAGGAGAGACAGACGAGGGGACCTGGATAAATGGAGTAAGTGGCCTGGACAGATGGAGCAGGGGTGTCAGAAGAGACAGAGGAGAGGGCCTTGAGAGATGGTGTAATGGGCCTTAACAGATAAAGCAAGGTGCCTTTAGAGATGGAGCAAAGGGCCTTGAGAGATGGAGCGAGAGGGCCGGGAGAGCAGGAGAAGGCGGCCTGCATAGACAAAGGTACCACTATTCAAGATAAGTCAGCTGCCTAAAGCGGCAGCATTGAGAAGCACAGCTATATTGCAACACAGGACCGGCGCAATGCGGTAGCACTTAGAAAGTGTGAGCACCAATATTCTAAGCAGTGCCGGATTAAACCACGTGGAGGCCCCAAGGTAGTTGAAATCTTGGGGCCCCCATTGCAAATAATCTCCTAATATGTTTTTAATTTTGCCACCAACAATTCTAATAAATCAATTTTATTACACAAAACAAACATTAGCAATTATTCATTTTATTAAACAAATGAACATGTCATTTAAAAAAAAATATTAAATATTATTAAACAATATTACACAATATTACTAAACAAACATTTTAGAACATTTTATTTTAATTAACCAACAAAACTTTAAATATCAACAAAAATGATCTGTTGTTGCGAGGCCCCTAAAATGCTCGGGGGCCCATAGGCTGGTGGCTACTCTGCCTATTTGGTAAAATATTATGGTCCGGATTCACAGTTACGTAGTTTTTGTTTTATGTACAATGTTTTAAGAATTGATCTACTACGCATGCACAGTAGCTTATTTACACTATCTACGTACCATTTCTGTATGTAGATTGTGTACAGACCGCGCTTGCGTAGTAGCTCAATTCTTAAAACAATGGGGTAGATCCAGAACTACGTTTGCCGTACGTTTATTCGCGTAGCGTATTTACATGTGCGTATATTCTATACACTCCCCTAGGCACACCCCTTGAATGTACGTATTTTGTCAAGATACGCTTTCCAAACCCTACCTTAACTATTGCCAACGTAACCACAGTGATCCGCACACGTACGTATGGACAACACATATTTACGCAGCTAAGCACGCCCATACTGTACACTTTAAATACAATCCCCCGCCTACTTAACGTATTTCAGACGTATTTTGGAGTAACGTAAAATTGGCATGCCCACACGTAAGTATTTACGTGACAAATACGTGAATGGCCCATACGTTCACAATTACGCTACGCTAATGAGCGTATTTTCTATGGTGCACATGCGCAGTAATTAAAAATAGGCGATTTTACGTCTCCGCCACGTGTAAATTCGCTCCGAAAACTATGTAACTGTGAATCCGTACCTATGCTAAATAATTCAGTTTAGACAGATTTATTTAAAGTTTTCTATAAATAACACATACCGTCTTTCCCCGAAAATAAGACAGAGTCTTATCATTTTTTTTTTCTTCAAAAAAGGCACTAGGGCTTATTTTTTTTTTATTTTTTTTTGTTTATTTATCCCCTCTTGTATTTTTTGGGTATAGGGGAGATGGTGCTTGGTGGTGGGTCTGTGGTTGAGTTAGACAGCTGAAGCTGGGGTTCAGCGCCAGCTAGACACATATAATGGCGTCTATTGAGCAGGACATGGGCGCTCACCTTTACTGTGCACACTGTAGTTCACTTGCTCAGAGTCCGGTGCACTGAGCACCACCAGTCTGTCCAAATTATTTGTCAGCAGTAGACCACAATTGTGCAGGCAGGGCTCACTCACCGAAGGATCGGAGAGGGAGACTCGAAGTAACAGTGGGCCAGGCGGACGCTCACAGGCCAAGAAGCCTCGTTGCTCACGTGGCTAGGGCTTATTTTTGGGGTAGGGCTTATATTTCAGGAAATATAAAAAATCAAGGTAGGGCTTATTTTATGACTAGGTCTTATTTTCAGGGAACCAGGGTACAAAAACTTTGCATTTTAATATGTTATTTTCTGTCTTGCTTTCAGGTGCCTGTCTCTCCCTCAGTTGCCCCTCTCACCCCTCTCTCCCCGTGTGACAGCCTATCTGTAGTTTTATTTCAGAGTTGAGTGAGTAGAGGGAGGCCTGGAGTGCTCGTTAGCTGCATTACATTCTAGCAGGTGGTGGTGCTCTGGATTCCTTCCAAATATGGCCCCAACATTCCAAGGTCTTGCAAAGCAGCAAGAAAACTTAAGACACCGGGCCGTATTCAGAGAACCATTTTTAGGGCGAATTCTGTGCGTATTTTTAGATACGTTTCAACTGCGCATGCGTAATAACTTATTTTACGTAGTTAACATAGACTATACGCGGTAGGTGCCTCACGGACGGACGTGTGAATCGCACTTGGATACATACGTCCGGATATGCGATACAAAAATACGCACGTTAAAATTTAAATAAAAATGGGTGGAGGAAGTTATTTAAATGACGGTATGTGGGCGCGTCTAACATGAATCGTATGTACGGAGGACACATATGCACGCAACTGCTCACGGAAAGTTACAAGTGGTCTATGGAGGCGGAAGTCACTGAGAGAGGAGAGTGTCATGGGGGTGAGGGGGTTTGGCCTGCACCGGCCATGCGTATAATTGCGTACCGTTATGGAAACGGTTCTCTGAATACGGCTCACCATCACCAGGTTGTAAAATCTGCAAGTACAGGACAGAGCATCATTGTCTGTCAATCATCCTGAATACGACATTCCTGATTTTAATCAGTGTTGCCAACCGGGAGAGGCAGAGGAAGAAATGCTAGTATGGGGGAGGGGGATTGATGCAAATTGTGTCCTTAAGCCCCGCCTCTGCCTGTCATAGCTTCCAATCATGCTGTTACTAGGTATGGGGCGTGGTTTTATGATGCAAATTGCGCCATCAAGGCTGCCTATCCTTACTAACGCTGTGGGGAACAGGACTGCGGGAGATTAGCCTTCTCTCCAGGAATACCCAAGTTTCAGGAGTCTCCCAGATATTCCGGGAGAGTCGGCAACCATGATTTTAATAAACTGCTCCAATCAATCAGAACTTTGCTCTAGTGTTCTAAATAGACACAGATATTGTCCTACCATGGCTATTGGTGCTAAGAGGAATTTTGGTTGTCAGTATAGCACATTTTCATACTTCCCAACATTGACAATATTGTTTCTGGAACCCAAACTACACCCTTGGACCCTCCCAAACTTCGCCCCTTTTGGCGCAGTAATTCTGACAAAATCACAATAGTAAGTAAAAACAGGACTTGGAATTGGGACAAGTGGGAGGTAGACATTTTTTGGCCCTGTCTGTAAAGGTTTAAGTTTGTGCATTATAAGTTTCTATAGTGGTATTGTTAGCTCTTTCTTCCAATTTCACATACGGGGCCAGATTTACAAAGGTGCGGGGTTTGGAAAAGTGGAGATGTTGCCTATAGCAACCAATCAGATTCTAGCTCTCACTTTCCTATTACATACTAGAGAATGTCAGCTAGAATCTGATTGGTTACTATGGGCAACATCTCCACTTTTCCAAACCCGCAGCTTAGTAAATCTGGCCCAAGGTAGGGTGGTCGCAGAGTTTGGAAACCAAGATTTAGCACCAAGTAAGGATATTTTCTTCTTTTTATTTATTTTATATAATACTTTACAGGTAGTACTGTGTATAGTTATACAAGGTATAATAGGGGCGTATTCATACCTTCTGCTTCTTAGGTGTGTGTTTTTACCAAATGACCTACTGCACATGCGTAGGTTTTACGCAATCTACGTACCAGTTAGGTAGGTAGATTGCCTCTGTGCGGACTTTAAAGACCGCACGGAGTAGTTAAGCTAGAAAGAGGCGGAGTAATGCCGCTCCAGGGAGTGATTAGGCAGAAGTGGGAGGGGGGAGGGATTTAGATTAGCCGGGGAGAGATATTGGGCCTGATCCAGACCTACGCCGATGTGCTGTGCTTACTAAAGCACAGTGTATCGGCGGTCACTTTCCCCGACACTCCCCCTGTGCGGGTGTATGTCCCCTTCCTTACGCTGGCTGAAGGCTACCCTAACTTCAGCCTGCGTAA